>JAYMTF010002770.1:0-17123 GCA_036897485.1 Pelargonium nanum | reverse complement strand
ATATATATATATATGTGTGTGTGTGTGTGTGTACACATTAGAGTTTGAAGATGATGAAATTGAAAGCTAATTACAGAAATGAATAGCACAAAAAAGCAATAGAAGACAAATGAGAATGTACAATAGCTAATCGCTCTGATATGATGCATGGAAGGCCAAGTATGGGAATCCAAATATAGTACCGATCGATTCTACAAATTAATAAGACACGTACATGTTACATATTTGATACCCTCGGTCTAGAAATTAAACACCCCTTATATATATAAGTATTGAAACATCATCAACAACATAACAGCTCTTCAAGAACTCACCATATTCACAAACAAAATACATGATTACTTTCCATCATGTACACAATCACTATTCTTTCCGGGAAGAACCAATTTTAGAGCATCGTTTTTAGTAACCGGTAGCTCATGTTCCTCGCCCTTTGCAACAACATCATCCGGTTTCTCGAGACTGCCTGATTTATAATCCTTGCCCTTGCCCCACACAACAAAATAAAGGCCAATCGCGATGATAATACCTCCAATGATACTAAGATCAAGTATAAGAAAATGTTAGTGATCATCGATCATAAGTATATGTTATAAATTAGTAAGTTATGCGGGCAAACACATGAACAATGAAAATCATGTTTTGACCTATTTATAATCAATATATACCTTCCAAGGTATAGGTTTTCGGCTAGAATGAGAGATCCGAGAATAGCAACGATGATCATGCATAGAGGGTTGAAGGCGGTCACAAATACGGGGCCTCTCGTCTTCATCACTAGACCTTGCACATAGTATGTAATTCCCGAGCTAACTATTCCCTGCTCGATCAGACAATTTGTATAAGGCATAAGAAATTATTTGATGGGATATGTATAAAATAAAAACTACTCCATTCTTGTGGCCCTTTCAATTGGTTGCAGAAAACAGTTTTTATTTACAATTTTTATTTTTATTTTTTATTGTTTTTTATTTTTGTGAACTTGAAGAATTTAGAAAATTTGTTTATTTGGAACATTTTCAATATTTTGGTTTCAAATTTAAATTAGAAGTACAAAGAAAAAAAATTAAAATTAGTAAATAAAAGCATTTTGCATAATATATACTCTTTGAGACAAAAAGAAAAAGAAACTTAAAAACGAAAACTGTTTTTCATTTTTAAACTATTTTGTAAAAGAATTTTCCAAATGGAAGATTGTGCAACAAGTTCTTTAGTTTTTAAATAATGCTCTACAATTAAGCATGACAATCCATGCATAACCAACTTTTTAAAAATAAATAGTACACTCATTTTTAACAAAGAAAATTTGTACTTACAGTGTAGAGAGGAGCAAGGAGCCTAGAGTCCCAACCAATAGCCCAAGCACTTGGGTGATGCTCTACTACAACTCCAACTGCAGCACTTTGGAGTGTGCCCATTAAGCATATCAAGCAAGATAATGACAGCTCCGCTGGGTATTTCTTTATCGTTATCGACTGTACATATAATTTATCAATACATCGATCGCGATTAGCTCAAATATTTAGTTTTACAAATTACGTGACAAGAGACACTTACTTGCAAGACGTAGAAACAGGACCAGGCAACGACTCCGATGAGGATAAAAAGTGTTCCGGTGACCCAATGCTTGCCTGATTCAGTACCGGCACTGTTGCTGTGGTTAGCGCTATGGGTTCGTAGGATATCTATGATGGGGCCTTTGTAAACTGTCATCACCAGTGCCCCTACAAATGTTACTATTGTTCCCAACACTTTTGCTTGGCTCCGTATTTCTCTTATTCTTATGCGCTCTAATCTGTTCTCGGTCATCATAAAACATTTTAGTAAATTACTACAATTCAATGGTCAACGTTTTGATAAAAAATTATTTGTCGTGATAAATATTTATGGATAAATCATGAAATATGTCGATATCTATGTAAATCAAATCAATATCTCATGTATACTTTAATTTGATTTTGTATAGAGTGGTTAACTGTAATACACGTGGCGGAGCCCGCAACTAAAAGTAGAAGACGTATCGTTTAATTTTTACTCTTAAACAAGATATTGAATCAACTATATAATTTTTTTAAAAAAATTTCCTTAAAATTAACTCAGGACTGGCTATAGGGGAGTGCAAAGCCCCTCAAACCCTAGGGCTCTCAATGAGTTGTGCCGAAGAATCAAAACAGACAGTCACTGATTCGAAACCAGAACGAAACTTATCTCTTATAAATAGATCTAGCAGTGATCTAAACACTTTCATATTTCAATTGGGTTCGAAATTTCTAATTTAAATCACATCTCTCTTATTGGGCTTTGAGAAATGTTAAAAAATTTAAATTTATTTATATTTGGTTGGTTTGAAATAAATTAAAATTGAAACCGATCATTGATTTTCAAGCAAATTGATTTAGTGCGGTTTAATTGTAATCTTTAGTCGGTTGTGGCTCATAATAAAAAGGTGCATATGGCGGTTCTTGAACAACCCTAATCTATACAAAAGAGTCTTTAATCTTCTTATTGTGCTCAGTGAATCAGATGTTGTGTTTAATTCAATTTATACTCTTAAGTTTGATAATTTACAAATTACGGTTTATAACCGTAATCGACCGATAGATTTCGATTAATTTATCGAATTTAATTTCATTGGTTCATGGTCGGTTGTGATTTTAAATTTTTAAGGACCTAAATTTAAATTTTCCTACAAGACCCTTAAAATCTTTAAGACGGCTTTGATACAACTAAACAAACCATCAACATTATTTTAACTACTAAAATCGGTCATTTATCAATTTTGGATGAGTTCTTACATACTGTGGCCAACGTCCAAGTCCAACTCCAATAGGTGAGGTGAGGTGACCGACCCGGGAAATCTTTACGTAAATAGACAATCTATTTAGCTTTTCATTTTGTTAATTTAAGACTTTACTAAGAAATGATGGAATTGGCTTGCTTTTAAGCTTATCAGAAAAGTTATTGGAATATGACTTCACCACTCATATTGTGCCTTGTGGGGCTCAAATCTTTTTCCTTATCCCAACATAAAGCATAATGATATATGTAGTAAATAAAAAATGTTTTTTTTTTCCTATAAAGAAACAAGAAAATTTATTTTAGAAATGAAACTAAAGAAGATATTACGTACGTCCATCGGCATGCATATCTTACTTACGTCCAATTAATAAATATATATATTTATCAAAAAGAATTATGAATATATATATATATATATATATATCTTACCTTAAAATTACAGCAATAAGGAAGGTGACGGAGGGAACGGCATTCATAATGGCAGATGCATAGGACGCAGACGTATATTTCATCCCCAAATATGCAAAACCTTGATCCAATATTGGCCTGCATATATGCATTTCATATATAACTTTTAGTTACATGCAAACTAATTTATTCTAATTATTCATCAACACCAATAATATCCGAATAATTAATTTATCAAACTTCCTTTTCATGCACTTTTATAGTTCGTTAAGTTAGAGCTGACAATTTGTGTCCGCAACAACGAATTGGACTCAAATATGTTGACAATTGGAGCTCAATCCGACATTTCACCGATCTGTTTCGATTTTTTTATCGGGTTTATCTTGTAAAGTTTTTGGCCGGGTTGGAAAAACCCGCACGATTTTGAATTCGGCTAAGTTTTACCGACGCAACCTGAAATCCGGTTTGCGAGCTCTAGCGTAAGCTAAGAGATGTACACATATAAGAAATTTTCTCAGTGGGGAACAAGATTATTGAATAACTTTTGGAACAAAACTAACATAAAAAAACTAATAAAGTTAATAAGATAATGCATATATTGTAATTGCTTATACTTTTCGAAAATATGGTATAGATTTTAAATAGTTATGAGTTTTGTAAAGTACAGGAACAAAAGGTGTCACAATTGAAAATTGGGGTATACTTGCAATTACACAATTTTGAAATATAAAAAAAAGTGCCCCACATGAAATTTGTGTGGGCTACTTGCTAGAGCTTAATTTGTGATCATCTTCTATGTAGACTCAGCCTAATATTAATGCATGTTTATCGAAACGTCTAGGAATAATCTCAAATAACATATGACATGCACAATCAACTCTTTTCTTGGTGCATATGGTCAATATATTTTGATTCAAATATACACCAACATGCACGTAACGTACCATGTATATAATTTATTTTAACTTTTTGAAGAATACCATACCATGTATATAATTAATTTATGAATCTACACAATATATTATATATATATATATATGCATGCAGAAGGGAAAAGAGCCTACTCTAGAAACCCTAGAGCCATTATTTGCAAGAACACTGGAAGGGTCATCTTTGGTCTAACTTTCCTGTAGAAACAAAAACAAAAAATGTACAAAACATTAGGTCTACTAAATTGCATAAAACACCCACAAATTTGATGATTTCAAAGACTATACATCGCTACATACCGCTCGAAAATGAGGGCAAAAGGTGCGAGAACAAGAGCGGCGACTGCATTCCGGTAAACGATAAGCACGTAACGGTTCATGCCATGGTTGAGAGTGACCATACTTATGATATACATCCCAGCAGAGCCTACCTGCAACCCCACCATAAGCAAATATGGTGTCAACTTGTGGAACATTTCATTACTCGAACCCATCTCTTCCGTCTCTGATAATATTGAAGATACAGAACAGAAACAATATGTGAATATAATTGGTGAATTTGATGAGAAGATACGGTGCAATGGAGTTTATTATATACACAGAGAAAAGCATGAAGTAATGGAATGATAGAGGGCACTACATGGAAAATAAAGGGACTTGTCTTCAAAATTATGACACTCATCTTTTTTATAATGCTTGCTTTGCTCATTAATTCCATTAATTTTTGGGCATTTTGATTCAAGTGTTTGTGTGCCACTTCTTTAGTTTTCATGCACTACGTACGTACGTGTGGGTGTGTCGCACTCTATTTATTTTATTATTTATTTGTTTTTATTATTATTGTTGTTCTTTATTTTTTTTTATTGTTGTTGTTCATGCAAACTTTTTAATTATTGGCATGAAACTGTATACGTTCCTAACAAGATATGATTAGCGGCCAAGTTGTGCCTCTTGGCCATTTTTTGTCAGATTTTTCACTTAATTATTCTTTGGCTTACTTTTTTCGGCTATCTTTAGATAATAATGTTACATATCTCAAAAAAATTGTAAGAAAATAGTTTTATAAAATAATTTGTCAATTTATAAAACATGACATATCAATTAAGTAATTTGCATCAAAGATTTCCAACTTCTTGGAACCCGTACAATGTTCTTGCTTTCTCATAGAACCTTTAGTTCAATGAAATTATAAGTAGGTACAAGCCCTGTGCTGAGGTCTAGAACCTTAGTAATTTTTTATTCTCTTTTATTTTTTGGTTAATGAGAAAGTAATCTTGTATTCTACCAAAGAAAAAGTAATGTACTATTGAAACATAAAATAATGTTTAATTGACATAATTATTTGAGACTCAAAATGAGTTTCACCAATGTGAGAATGTCTTTTTAATGAGACATTTATTAATGTGGTTAGCCCAAATGAACACGAGATAATTTAGAACTCAAATTGGGTCCCTTCAATACAAATACTCTTACTTCATATTACTTTGTTGAATCGTAGTATGCTACATTTTCAAAATATCTTATGAACTGGGCACTTTGTATCTAAAATTGATAGAAGAATATGTATAAACATATGTCGAGTTGTTGTTTGCTGGATCTTAATTTTAAACTCAAAAAATTTGTAATATATATATCACGTACATTATCACGTTGTTCAGTACAAAATTTTAGATATCTAACATTTCTTTTTTAAGATATTAGTTGCCTTTATTTGGTACAACTATCTTATGCTGTTTAGATAATTAAATGCTCCAATTAGCTTCTTGTGATGAAAAAATATTTGTGATTAGCTTACTATAAAGTTCTTCTAGTGGATGACTCAGATATTCTAATGTTGGTGATTAGTGAGGTGGCACGTACTATGTATTGGTGATATAATTGAGTTCAACAATCAATATAATGGCATTCAATTTTAGTATGTTACTAGAATTACCAGAAAGGGGAACAGTAGTGTTAATGGAGAGAATTCAGGATGATATCTAGTATATATGCATTATTCTTTTTCTTTAATGAGTGTCTGAATTTGACATTCTGAATAAAAGGTACACATAAATTCATTTTCTAGAATGCCTCATGTTTAATTTCACTGCAAATAAATATGAAAGTATCTCTTGTTAATGTATGGAAGCCAGTATAATAACTAGTTTATATGCATTAACCTTTTCTCTTTATAAGTGGGTGAATTGGAGATTCTAAATAAAAGGCAAACAAAAATATCTATTCTAAAATGCCTCGTGTTTAACTTCACTAGAACAAATATGAAAGTATATTTCAGAAAAAAAATGAAAGTATCTTGTGTTAATGTAAGGAAACCAAGATAATAACTAGTTTATATGCATTAACATTTTCTCTTTATAAGTGGGTGGATTTGACATTCTAAATAAAAGGCAAACAAAAATTCCTAATTTGTAAATCCTCATGTTTAGCTTCACTGTGAATAAATACGAAAGTATCTCATGTTAATGGAGGGAAACTAAATTAATAACTAGTTTATGCAATAATAACCTTTCCCCTTAATGAGTGGGTGAGTTGGACATTTTTAATATAAGGCAAACATGAATTCCTATTTTGAAATGTCTCACGTTTAACTTCACTACAAATAAATATGAAAGTATCTTGTGTTAATATAAGGAAGCCAGGATAATAACTAGTTATAAGCATTAATCTTTTCTCTTTACCAATGTGTGAATTGGACACTTTGAATAAAGGCAAACATAAATTCCTATTTTGAAACGCCTCATGTTTAACTTCACTACAAATAAATAAGAAAGTATCTCATGTTAATGGAGGGAAGCCAGAATAATAACTAGTTTATGCATTAACATTTTCCCTTTATGAGAGGGTGAACTGGACATTTTGAATAAAAGGCAAACATAACTATCTATTTTGAAATGTCCTACGTCTAACTTTACTACGAATAAATATGAAAGTATCTTGTGTTAAAAGAGGGAAGCCAGAATAATAACTAGTTTATATGCATTAACCTTTTCTCTCTATGAATGGGTGAATTGGACATTTTGAATAAAAGGCAAACATAAATTCCTATTTTGAAATGCCTCATGTTTAACTTCATTGCGAATAAATATGGTATGGAAGGAACTCAGTCGTTTTCCATAATTCTCTCTTCACTAGAGCTAAAGCGATCAAAGAAGCAAAAATTAGTGTGGATGAATTCATCAAATATTTTGATAAAAGAAATAAAATAAGAAAGTTAAATCATCCTAGCAATAGATAAACATGAATCTCAAATCTCTACCCCCAAGAACGAGAATTATATCATATGGATTACTTCTTCTGCAATGGAGCATTCTCCCCGTGAGGATGAAGAGGGTTCCATAATCCACATAACGATGAGGATTCTGACTCTGTCGAACGATGAGGGTTTTGGACTCCACGCAACAAGATGATTCTGGACTCCACGAAACGATAAAGGTTCTGTACTCCACTGAACGATGAGGATTATGTATTCCATGGAATGATGAGGGTTCCTTACTCTGTCGAACGATGGAGCTTCCAGACTCCGACGAACGATGAAGCTTATGGTCTCCGTCGAACGATGAAGGCTCCAAACTCCACTGAATGATGAAAATTTCAGGCTGGAATCTATCCGTGAGTCTTGACAACAACCGGAAAAAGATCAATCTGGACATCGACTCACATTCACCCTCCTTCGTCCGAACGAAGAAATCACATCATCATCAACACTCATTCGGACTGTTCAAATCGCACTCCTCCAAACTACTCCATCCGCAAAGACGCGTAAGGACAATCATCCTTCCTCCGAGCAAAGGTGGCACACTTCCTTCTTCATGAAATTTTAGTCCGCACGCGAAATACCATCATGCTCCCCACAAACATGGTCCCCTCACAGACATGGTCATTACTATAGTCTCCATGAACATGTTCACCGCACACATGCTCCACGCGAACATGCTCCCTTCGCGGACATGCTCTTTGAAAAATGAAAGAGGAGAAGATGACCAAACTCATTGGTAGGATTCATCCATATCCCGACCAATCAGACGTTGCCACATCATCATGTGAGTTGGAGACCTATAAATAGGAATCTCTACCCAAGGTAAAACCAATTCATTCTTCATTCTCCAACGGGAAAAGTACGAAAACGCTCACAATCGTTCTATGTGTTCTTCAACGATCTTTGAAGCTGTAAGAGCTTCCTTTGTTCCTTCACTTCAAAAAACCCAATTAAAAAAACCAATCTCTTAGTATCCACAGATCAATCCAACGATGCCCATTTTCGCTTCCTCGTCAGTTCACCGGAAGATATGGGTTGTAGAGAGAGGAATAGGGGTTTGAGAAGAGCGGATCTGGTGAGATGGGAATGTAAGCATTGCATTTTTTATAATCATTTTTATAGAGATAGAGAGATTTTTCATGCCTTGAATCCGCTGAGGAGCGGCGGCGGCGCGCTGGAGAAGAAGGAGAGGGGTAAGGTGACGCGGCATAGGTGACGTAGCAAAATAGGCGACGTGGCATGGCTTTACCTGCTACAGCAGGTCATTGGGTTAAATGTACTAAAATAATGAAGTTCGGGGTTCGAAACGTCTAAAGTGTGGATGTAGGGGCCAACTCCAAAAAAAAAAAAGGAGTTCAAGGGGTCTGGAAGCATTTAACCCTAATAGAAAAGTTGTTATATAGAAGTGTCTACTCATACAAAGGTGTTAGGTTAACTCTTGTAACTCGATTTAAGAAGTAATAAAATTTCCTTTTACTATGTATTGTGTGCGAAAAAGAAATTAACCTATTCTCTGGGGATAGTAGAGTGTGAAACAACCCTTCCCATTGACCAAGGGAGCAGAAATTAGAAGAGGGGGAGGGGAATTCAGGTGTTCGAGGTAATTCACGAAACCCGTCGTGTTCTCGGATAGCACTAAAAAAGAGATCCACCTGGAGAGCCAACAAGCATAGCGAAAAGAGCCAAGTCCCTCCGCGACCACGACTCTCAGGTGTTTGAGATAATTCGCGGAACCTGTCGTGCGCTCATTCTCAACTAGCGAAAGGCTTCTCCTCGCAGTCATGACCTTCACTAGTCAGCGAACATAGTTCCCACCAGGAAAAAATGAAGTCCTGGCTCACTTGGTAGCACAGGCAAGATAAAGTCCTCACTCACTTGGCAGCGCAGGCAAAGTTAAGATCTTGCTCACTTGGCAACACATGCAAAGAAACTCATACGACCATGCTGAGAAAGCATGCGTTGAAGGAAGCATGCTTCCACAATCATGCTGAGGAAGCATGCATTGAAGGAAGAGGAACATGCCTTGGAGGGGTATCGTTGCAAGACCGGATGAAAGAACCCACCCTCACAGCACCTCGTAGAGGCCAAGTAGCCTCCTCGGAGGGGAGTAGGTCAGTTCTACGCCCATCTATGGATGAGAGAACATGACTTGGAGGGGAATTGTTCAAAAAACAGATGAGGGAATCCGCCCTCACCGCACCTCGTATAGGCCGAGTAGTCTCCTTAGAGGGGAGTAGGTCGATTCTATGCCCATCTGTGGATGGGAGAGCATGCCTTGGAGGAGCATCGTTCAAAAACTGATTAGGAAACCTGCCCTTACCACACATCGTAGAGGCCGAGTAGTCTCCTTGGAGGGGAGTAGGTCGGTTCTATGCCCATCTATGGATGGGAGAGCATGCCTTGGCGGGGCATCGTTCAAAAACTGATTAGGAAACCTGCTCTCACTACACCTCGTAGAGGCCAAGTAGTCTCCTTGGAAGGGACTAAGTTGGTTCTACGCCCATCTATAGATGGGAGAGCATGCCTTAGAGGGGCATTGTTCAAAAAAGGATGAGGGAACCCGCCCTCACCTCGTAGAGGCGAGTAGTCTTCTTGGAAGGGAGTAGGTCGGTTCTACACCCATCTATGGTTGGGAGAGCATGCCTTGGAGGGGCATCGTTTAATGACTAGTTGAGGGAACCGCCCTCACCAGTCGGGAGGCCTAGCCTCCTCCAACTTAGGGAGTCACGCTTCCCAGGAGCACCGTCTCCATCAAGTAAGAGAGCTACGCCTCCCATGAGCCTCGTCTCCACCAAGAAAGGGAGCCACACCTATCAGGAGCTTCGTCTCCACCAAGAAAGGAAGCCACGCCTCCCAGGAGCCTCGTCTCCACCAAGCAAAAGAGTCTCGCCTCTTGGAGCCCCGTCTCTACAAAGAAAGGGAGTCACGCCTCTTAGGAGCCGCGTCTCCACCAAGTTAGGGAGCCACGCCTCCCGGAGACTCGTATCCATTAAGTTAGGGAGTCGCGCCTTCCAAGAGACTCATCTCCATCAAATAAGGGAGCTTGCCTAAAAAGTGCTCGCGCCATGAGAAGTTTGCGCCATGTGCTTGCCTACCAACCACGCCCGCACACCCATCTTCAAGTACTTGGAAGAAAAAAAACACTTGATGGAGTTAGAAGACCCAAGGGCCCCATGCGAACCCCTTTGGGAGATCGCTTACAAAGACACGACAACAAGACAATACTCATGCGTGACATCGATGTATCAATGTCACTCGGAGTGGGGGGAAACGTCTCAGACCCAAGCCTTCACCAAAGAGCAGGGACATGCATACGAGGAGCATTGTTCAAGACTAAGTAGGTGGTCATACTGAATATGAGCTCTCTTTTTGATGAGTCTAAACCACTTGAAGGGCCCCAACCTCCCTGAGAAGAGTAAGTGTCCTCGTACGCTAACAAAGAAAGACCACCCTGCTCGGAGAGCAGGGTGATAGATGAAAAAATTAATTAAGCCACCGCGCTTTGAGGGCAGGGTCGGCAACATAGACAGATAGAAGACAAGCATGGAAGGAGTTTGAACTATCATTTTATTGGAATAAAGTGTAAAGTTCATACAATGAAGATGGTACTACACTAATGCCAAGCTAAATCTATTCTACACCAAAGACTACGCTATGTTAAGCTATGATAAGTTGTACTAAACTACACTAAGCCTCTGGAGGACCGGGAAGAAATCGAGAGGAAGGTGGATCGCGAGGGCCAGTGAGTCTAAATTGAAGCGATCCCTCCTTTGAAATACCAATGGAGCGGTCCATCAAGAGATGCCATTCCTCGTTCTTCTCCCACTCCTCATCCTCAGCCGCAATGTCGTCTGCAGAAAAGAAAGGAGTGCCATACCGACCAAACAACCTGTACTCCATAGTCATCGTGGGATTAAACTCAGGAGCCACCCAGGGTACTCGCCATAGCCGCGACGGTCGCACTCCTTTGATTTGATATACTCATCTCGGGTGAAAGAAAACAAGTAACAAAAGTTCCAAACCATGGGATAGAAAGGAGGGGTGCTACAAATTTCATCCACTTGAGAGGGGTGAGATGGCCCAGTCCCATCGTTGTTTGGAGGATTTCATTCCTCACCGGAGACCTCCCTCGAGAATTCCACTCGGCCAAGTCCAGAACATTACTCGTCTGTCTGACGTGCCCGAGCAACCAGCTGAGTAAGAGAATCCACCTCCTGGGGTACCCGACGGTCCAGCGCCTCCAGCAGCTGAACCACCTCAGCCACCAACTGCAGCATATAATGTAAAGATTTTTAGAGCATAGATAACGGATGACAATATACACTTAAAGAAGAATGAGGAAGGAATATACTCCCATTCGCTCAGCTTGTTCCTTCTTCAAGGAGAAAGACGCAGTGCTCAACTTGGTCTGCAGCTGGGCCTCACTGCAAATAGACGTATGCTGCCTTTCCTCGCTCTCCCCTAGTTGAGACAAGAGAATACAAGACATCTCCCTCTCTACTCGCAGCTCATCCTCTAGTTGAGCATGCTTTTCCTTCAAAACCTCGAACTCGGAGGCAGGCACCGAATAGTCAATGTCCGGGAGTCCACGCGCTGCCATCACGTGTGCGTCTTGGTGCATGACCAATTGACAAGCAAACAGGAAGCATGTTAGTAACAGGAATAAGTCTAAGAAATGTAAAAGCTGAAAAGAAAGAGAAGAGGAGTACCTTGAGGAGAATTTATCATCCTGCCTCGCCAGCTGGCGAATCATGCGGGGGGTCGCCACCACTGTAGGGTCCCAAGGGGGAAAAGTCTTGGGAAGGCTAGCTAGTAGTGATTCGACTCTCTCCCTCCAAAGAAACAGGAATCACGAACCCTTCATTGTCTGTCCTAAGGTCGATGTAGGAAACAGAAGACCGCAATGGGGCAAAGTCCATAGCTGGGGTGGAAGAGCCGCCGACCTCTAAATGAGATGGGGGGTCGGCCGGAGCAACTAGCTAGGAGACAGGATCGGCCAGTGCCTCTAGTTGAACCACAGGTTCGACTGGGACCTCTGACATGGTAGTAGGGTCGGCCTGATGGTCTTTAGTAAGGTTCGAAATAGTGGGGGTGTCATCCATCTCCTCGTCCTGATCAGGCATCAACTCAAGAAAAGTGGTTGTATCCAACCCAACATCGTCTTCTTCCTCTGGTAGCTCTTCTACACATTTTCTCTTGTTGGGGGCAAAAACTCTGGGGGCGCAAGAATGGGACATCGAAAGGACAGAGTATATTTTTTTGTTGCCTAGACGTTGCCTCACCTGGACCTGAGTCGCATTATAGGCCTCCCTGCCTGCCGGAGACCACTGACCAGTAATTGTCAAAAGATAAGAAGAAAGAATAAGCACAAGGCGATAGCAAGAATAAAGAAAGAACAAAATATTGACAAGTTGAAAGGGGGCATTGAGATACTTGTATGTGAAGACGATCATCTTCTTGCTGGAAGAGCACTTGCAAGGCTTCTTACATTGACTCTTACAACTTGGGTTGGCCGGGTTCCCAAGAATATGCAAAGAGAAGTCATGGAGTAAGTGAGCAAGTTGTAGCAGGGGCTGATGCCAGGATAAACCCTTTGGTCCACTCCAGCAAAATACTGGACATGACCTCTTAGTAGAAGCTGCATGTCATAGCCCATGTTAGATGGGAGACCCCCAGTCAATAGGTCGAAGGTCACTCGGTCATATTCACTCAAGGTTGGAGGAGCGTTAGGGGGCGGCGAGACAATCAAGGACAGATTGGAGGCAAAAGCGAAACCCTGACAAGAATGCACGTAGAACATTCTGATACGCCAGCCGTCATCCTACCACGCTTATGCACATGAGTGACGTACTCAGTAAGCGAATCTTTGGGATGCCTCCAGCAGAACAAATGGAAAACAAAATGATGGGATATGACTCCCTACCCATTAGGCGACACAAGGCGGCAAAGCATGTTATCTTCTGGGCAGAGGTAGGTCTCAGGTCACCTAGGTAAAAATCAAGTGAGAAACTACGCCCTCCATGAATGGGTCTATTGGAAGAGTGAGTCCAGAAGCAAAGTGGTCCATGTATAGAGGAACCTTCTCGCAGTACGACCCATTGTCTTCTTCTTTAGGGATACGAGGCTTGAACTCTTTCGGGTAAATTCGATGAAATAACCAGAGATCGGTCAACTCCTTCTCAGTGACTGAATTAGAGAAACCCCCCTAAAAAATGCCAACCAGTGAGGAGGGAATAGGCTCAACATCGACCAGAGACTGAATCTCGGGGGGTAGAGGGTACCCTAGAGATGCAGCGCGGCCGGGAGAAGGAGAGGTCATTGGTGTATCCTCCTCATCTGACCCATATCCAAATAGATATTGATGGGCAATGGGGCGGACGGTTAATTCAACCCGGCGGGATTGGGAAGATGGGGCCGATTGCTTCCCACTCTTAGATGGTGCAGACTTGTTCAAGTCTGCAGTAGGAAAGGAAGCAGCATTAGATCAAGTCACAAAATGATTAAAAATTCGAAAGTAAATTGACAAGGGAAAAAGTGACACGTGACTTTCTCAATCAAACAAAGAGGTCAATTAGATTGCGACTGACTCAATATCAAAGTACGTGCGAGGAGAGGACTGGCGCACTGAACGGTCCGAACTCGCCCAAATTTTCAAAAATTTGACTCCTGAAAAATATATTCAATATACCCCTTATATTGAAAGATTAATTAAATAGAGTACAACGGTCCAGACGGATTTTGAATTGAAACTCAAACGAACCCAGAATGACCAAAACACGAATAAAAGAAAGGAGACAATATGTGCATGCATGACACAATCAGAAGCTAACATGTGGCCCACTCATACCTCACCAGCACATGGGACAAGCTACGTCACACTGTTTTTCTTTACCTAATGTGCTTAAGGCTCGTACACTACCTCTCCTCTCCCTTTCACACTCCCTTAGCCTAGGCAAAGCCCCTAACCTAAAATCCACACAAAAGATAAAACACTCCCTTTCTTCGACCTCCAGCCGCCTCCCACTGTAACCCTAGCCAAAAATAATAATAAGAAAAAATAAAAGGGAAGAAGTTGCCGCACACCCCACGACAACCTACCCTGAAGACCTGGTTCCGTTCCAACCGACCTCCCTACCCCGCTCAAATATACTGTCACGTAGAGCACTTCCCATAACCACAGCGGTGCTCGCCTCACTGTGCAACATCTTGCAACCTTGACAGCTCCCGAGTAGCGAGCTCACAGCACGAGCGGCCTGCACAACGACACCAAGCTGCGGACGCAGCCGACTAGCCATACACGTTCACTCCAGCCACGGATAGAGGAGCGAACGCGGCTACAAGTGACAAGATTTTCAGAAACGGACCATGGTGTGCACTCACCGAGGGACCTCGCCGAACAGCCGGTCGGAACTCTAATTCCAGCAGAAGCAGGGGCTGCCGCATACTAGTGCAGGTTCTCCGACCACACCGTGCAAATTTCATTAAAAAAAGGAAACAGAAAAAGGAAGTGGGATCCTACCAACCCACGTTGACCCGAGCCAGGAAGACTCACCGAACCAATTTAGCCAAACGTGAAAATTCAAGTGCAAAGACGGAAAATAATAAAAATGCAATACTTACCTCGGGTTTTGGGAACGATACAGATGGTCACATCAAGATTGGAAGACTCGAAACTCGCACGCGCGTGAGAAAAAATAAACAATAGTGAAAGACCAGTCTTACATATAAGAGAATAATGAGAATAGTGAAGATATCAGGAAAGTTAGTTTCTTAATTGGAATAGGAAACTTAACTTACAAAGAAGGCAGTGTCCTAAACAGACAAGAAAAGGCTGACTGATAGTCAAGATGGAAGACCCATGGAGAGGTCGGGAAGACACCCTTTGCACTCTAGCATGGTCTCGATAAATCGATATCACACATAGTGGAGAAAAATTGATTCGACATAAAAAAACAGTCTACCTCTAGCCAATAGGCAAGTGACGCGTAGCACAAGCACAAAAAAGCAAAGTGGGGATGGTCAAACGGTCCAAACATGAGAGGGACCCGGATCCAGACCCTGACCCGAACAGGTTAGCCCGCGCGGACCAGCCGCACGACACAAGACCGCATGAGAGGCTGCACGGCCTGAAGTGCAAAGGCCGCATGGGCCCATCTGCCTAGGCCAATCCATGGCCTTCCCCCCTCCTGTCTGACAACCTTCCTAAAGGCATCAGCATGCCTAAAAGCATCAGCCTCCTACAGAACATTAGCCTCCCAGAGATCATCAGCCTACCGGAGACAAGTTGAAGATGAACCTCACCTCCCACATGGTGGGAGGCTGAGGATAGCGACCGCCCGGCTGGAAAGCAGAGCCAGCTGGCAACCAAGATGCGACAATTTGAGAATGTCGGTGTCCCTACTAGTGTACAGATCTAGTAGGCAATGAATAAGAGAGCATTGTCTGCCTTGTCGATGTGCATATAGGGTTGGCAGCAGTCCAAAACCATCACCTGCCCTGTCGGTGTGCAGATCCAACTAGCAGCGACCACCTAGTCGCCGACCTCCCAGAGCCAGCCAGAAGACATGTAAGCTTGAAGTCTATTAAAGGAGATTCAAGTCCCATAATCAAGTTCGGTCGCTTTACTTTCTGAACATACGCAAGAACTCGAAACGCTCTCAAACATTCTTCGTGTGTTCTTCGTCAATCTTTGGACATTCTTCGTCCCACAAACGAATTTCAGAGATTCGATTCTCAGTAAAATTATTATTTATGCTTGTGTGGAGATCTTTCTCTCACACCGGAGGTGGTTCCTCGGACACACATCCAGGGCTTTGCTTAACGGTGCGTTACCTGCGCAGGCCCACAATCATTGTCCGGACGTGGATCACTGCTACCACCCATACTGAAGACTCGAAGACTTGGACTTAACTAAATTCAGAAAAGCCTAACACTTGGATAAGAAAACCACTACAACAATGTTAGGACCTTGATTTCATATTTAGATAAAATAGTCGAATCATATAGATACATGCATTTAATTGATGCAATTAAAATTATACTCAAACGTATAAAATTATATAAAATTTAGATTCAACTATTCATTGTTTGCTCACCAAATGTAGTACAAACTTATTGATTTATGATTTAAGCTACTGATGTGATGTTTGGCTTGATTTTTAGTATAGTGATTTCTTAGAATCCATTTGTATAACTTAGGTCTAAAAGTTTTTTAAGCATCTCTTTGCATTGAGAACACAAACAAATTAGTCAAAAATTCTAAACTTCAATAATTTAATAAGAACAAATTTACAAAACCTTATAATCATTTGTATAACTTAGCTCTAAGTTTTTTAAGTTCATGTTTTCTACTAATGAGATAAAAAAATTACTCAAAATCTTCAATAATTGAGTAAGAACAAATTTACAAAACTCATATCTTAGATTATGAAATAAGTAACACATAAATAAGTAAAGTATTTTAACATCAACTTACATACACCTAGCATGATCTACACTGTAAAATTGACACTATGTTTTATATACAACTATAGTTCTTAGAGTTGTTGGCAAAGTAAAATTAGCAATCGATCCTATATCGACTGACTGATCATATATGTTTTGTTCATAAATATAATATATATATATATTATATGTTGATTTGTATGTGTAGCTAATTCATGATATATGCAGTTTTGACCTTCGGGTTGGATAAATAAAAGTTACCGATTGCTTATCAAAAAAAAAAAAAA
>JAYMTF010002769.1:0-17125 GCA_036897485.1 Pelargonium nanum | reverse complement strand
CCGGGCGTCGCGCCAGAAATTCATGGGAGGGTGGTGGTATCATATATGTCGGGTTTTTATTCGTTTAAACTAAATTTTAAACCACAAAATATGAAAAATAGATGCGCCACGTAGGCTGCCACGTCACTTTGTACACCAAATTTTGTACAAAGTTTGGGAAATTTAGCATTTTCCTACTCAATTAATCTCTTCCTCTTCATCTTTAGACCATCACAATTCACACCAACCACCGTCCATCTCACCGGGCCTCCTTCATCTCTCTTCTCCCCGTTTTTTTTTTCTAAAAAAAAAATAAGGAAATTGAGATTTTTTTTTTAAATAATAGGTTAAATATAAAATTTTAAAATATTATGTTGTTGAATCTTAATTAATTAGTAAGCAATTGTGTCACCTTTTGAAATATTCTTTTTTGCAAAAAAAAGGCTTAATATGCAATTTTGACCTTTTATTTTTAATCTTAAATCAGTAAATTTATTTTTTATAATTTGAAATGTGAAAAAAAAAGGTTTATATTATGCAATTTAATATTTCAGTTTTGATTTTAGTTAAGTGAATTTCAGTTTTCATTTTGAATTTTTGATGAAAGAATTTGCAATTACAGGTTTTGATATTTTGTTCTTGTAATTTAGGGTTTATTTATTTCTTATTTTAGGTTTTTATAATTTGTGTGTTTGATTTTAAGTTTTTGAATTTTGTGGATTTTATTTTTAAATAATCAAAAACAATATCAAGAACATAAAAAACAACAAGTTGACTTGTAGTATGTGGTTGACCTTCTATACTACTCACAAACACTTCAATGGTCGACCTCTATCATTTAAACAAGGTCGGCCAACTGTTCTTGATTAACCTAAACAACGGACAATTTTTGAAATTCATTTGATTGAATTATCTAATATTAGAATGGACAAAGAGAAAATGTATTATTGTCTCTCCCCTTCTTTTGACTCCAACGGAAATGAATCACCTCGTTCACAAAAGGAGAATCAAAGGGATCTATGAAGGAGCTCTAGCCCGAAAGCTTATTTTCATTACAAAATTTGGCAAATAATTCGGAATTTGAACGTCGATTGTAGCCTATATAACATTGCTAAAAGGAGGCAAAATGAGCTCCATTATAGTTTCCAAACAAGCCCATAGGCACAAGATCCCAAACCTACAACAAAAATTATCTTCGGATTCTCTGTATCCACACAAAAACACCTGTATCTGTATCTATGATTCCAACCATCTGATCATAGGATGCGTCACATCGCATTGATTGATCCTATACACGCCCACAATAGATTCAACGGCACGATCCTAACATGTTCCGCATTACAATGCACCGCACCGCAGCAAATCATCTAGTAATCACTCATTGGTCCGTGACTCTCATCTCTAATTAATTACGACGTCGCATTTAAAGCAGTCTTTTAGATTTTGTCAAAATCATTTTTCCTTTCCCTCTTTACTGAATTTCCTAATCATTAAAAAGTCCATTGATTCAGTTATAGTAAAATAAAGAAGAAAATAAACTGACAGACATAGCTCATGTTCTAAACCAACCCAAAACAACACTCCGAGAGTACACTAAAACGGTACTCGCTTCTTTTTCCCCAGGCCACTCGAGAGCCCCCACGTTGCAGCGCTCTCGTCACGGAACGCGAGAGTACGTACTCGCTCGAGTGCGGTAATGGCATTTTCGTGATTTGGTGTCAAGACGAGTGTCAATTTTGGAGTCTGCACGTTACTGATGTGTAAGACTTTGGAACAGAGAGGGAATGGGGCTCTATCGTCGGAAGCAGAGATAATGACACATGCATGTTACATCACTCAACGGTCAAGATTCTTTTGAAGCTTATCGTGGGGCCGAGACTGACCCTGAGATCTAATGGACTAACCCTGGTTGAGATTGTTAACCATGGTTGGGTTTGGGTTCAGAGTTGCATTTTTGTGCCATTTTCTGGGACCTGAAGCTCCGAGAAAGCTTTAACAGGTGAGAGAGATGGAGGAGAGAGAGAGTTGGTGGTTTTTTGAGGGAGTGAGAGTGTGTTTCTCTCTCTAGCTCTTGGTGTTATTGTTTTTGTTTATGAGAGGGTTTGGATCAAATTAAGAATATCTATTTAAGGAAATTTCGGAGACTCAGATCTTTGAATTTCCGTAAGTTATTTTTGTAAGTTTTTATTTTTTTTTTCGTTGTTGCAATCATCACTTTCTGATTTGGAGATGATCACTGAGTAACTGTTTTTCTTTATTTTTTTTTTCTACTTCTGTTTTTTTTTTCCTTACTCGAGAAAATTTGAGCTTTTTTTCCTCTCATTTTCTTTGTGGATCTTATACTTTCTCCAGCAGTTTTGGATTTCTATAGATCTGGTTTTACTGTTTTCGATTTTGAATCACTTCTAAATCTCGTGAAGGTTGTTGACTTTTTTTTCACATCCAAGATCCGGGGTTTTGATATTGAGCTAGTTCATTTTCTCGGGAAAGAGGATGAATTATTTTCCGGATGAGGTTTTGGAGCATGTATTTGATTTCGTGGAGTCGCACAAGGACCGGAACGCGGTGTCGATGGTGTGCAAGACCTGGTTCAGAGTTGAGAGATTCAGTAGGCAGAGAGTTTTCATTGGAAATTGCTATGCGATCAGTCCTGAGAGGTTGATTCAGAGATTTCCTGCCTTGAAATCTCTAACTTTGAAGGGAAAGCCCCATTTTGCTGATTTCAATTTGGTTCCACATGATTGGGGAGGCTTTTTGATTCCATGGATTGAAGCTCTGGCGGACCGAGGTGTTGGATTGGAGGAGCTGAGGTTGAAGAGGATGGTGGTATCGGATTCGTGTCTGGAGCTGCTTTCGCGATCCTTTGCTAATTTTAAGTCTTTGGTTCTTGTTAGCTGTGAAGGCTTCACCACCGATGGCCTTGCTGCTATAGCTGCGAATTGTAGGTATGAAGTTCGTCTTTTTGCTGTTTATGGTTTTATTTTTCTGTTTGCCATTAATTTGTAATTGTTAGTAGTTTCTTTGACTTATTAGTTGTGTGTGTTGTATTTAGTTAAAGTTAATGATTGGATTGTTTGACTTTGTGTTGTTCTGATATGTTGATCAAATGTGTAATGAATAATGATGCTTTATACCTGAATAAGATGTTTTACTTTAGAAGACCTTCCGTCGTGCCCAGGAATAGCAAGTTCTTATTTGTAGTTTTGTGGTGGTTATAGTTCTTCGGCTGTGTCTGACTTGGAATTAGGATGGTGAACTTATTAAGTGGTTTCTATCTTATGATGTTAACTAGGACCTTGTATTTGCTAGTTAGACTGTAGAAATTGAACCATATCTGCAACTGGAGGAAATTATACAATGTTCGAACAGTCAAATTTTATTTATGTTAGCACTTACACGTGAAGGCATTATTGAGATTTCACTATTTTATTTTAAGTTTTAAGCCTTTTTCCAAGATTTATTTCAATTATTTGAAAATGTTGTGTCTGGTTTTAGTTGTCTGAAAATGGTTTTCATTAATGGAAGTTCCATCCCAGTTTTTCTTCTATGTATTTGGTCAATTGTTTGTGGTCTCCCTATGCCCAACACAAGAGTCCATGTTCTATTTGTTTTCAGGTTGTTGCTTATTTATCTAGTAGGGTTTAGCTCCATCCTTATTGGAATTTGTAACCTTGTTGCACCTTCCTTTATTTTTTGCTTCCAACTGATTGTTAGATTTTGGAATTTATGACACCTGATCAAAAGCTGGCCTGGATTGATATGCGGTGCTAAGTTACATCACTTATCACAATAATCGGATCTTGTTGTGCTAAATCCTGGCAGTTTTTTTCCTGATCATCTGATCTGAACAAGGGGATGCACATATTAAATTGACAAGCCCTATAATCAAGACAAGATTTTTGGAGATTGTAAAATGTCAGTGTAGTCTGATTGTTTTAGCTTAATAGGGTTCTTTTTCTTGTTATCCTAGGCTGTTTTTCTTTTTATCGTTGCTGAATAGTCTCTTGCTTGTTCATGAATCTAGGTATCTTAGGGAGCTGGACTTGCAAGAAAATGAAATTGAGGATCATAGAGGCCAGTGGCTTTGCTGCTTTCCGGAGAGCTCCACATCTCTCGTGTCACTGAATTTTGCATGCCTCAAAGGAGAAATTAATTTAGCTGCTCTTGAGAGACTTGTGGCAAGATCGCCCAATCTAAAGAGTTTGAGGTTAAATCGGGCAGTGCCATTTGATGCGCTCCAAAAGATATTGGAGCGAGCACCTCATCTAGCAGACTTGGGTACAGGGTCTTTTGTCCATGATCCTGACTCAGAGACCTATAGCAAACTAAATAATAGCATTCAGACGATGACATCAATTAGGAATTTGTCAGGGTTTTTGGAGGTGGGTCCTCACTGCCTGCCAGCTATTTATCCTATCTGCGCTAATCTGATCTCCTTAAACCTGAGCTACGCTCCGGGGATTCCTGGCACCGACCTCATAAAGCTAGTTCAGCACTGCAGGAAACTTCAGCGTTTATGGGTATGATATTTTGTCCCTACTTTTACCAAATTTCTATTTATTGCAGTTCCAACGCCTCTTATTCATTATCCACCTTCTTTTTACATGTCTCTGCAGATATTGGATTGTATTGGGGACAAAGGGTTAGGTGCTGTGGCAAGCAGTTGTAAAGAATTGCAGGAATTGAGGGTCTTCCCATCTGATCCATATGGTGGGGCTGAGGAGGGTGCTGTGACAGAAGAAGGCTTGGTTGCTATATCCATTGGCTGCCCTAAGCTTCATTCATTGCTATATTTTTGCCAGCAAATGACCAATGCTGCACTCATTACTGTCGCCAAGAACTGTCCAAATTTCACCCGATTCAGGCTGTGCATCCTTAACCCTGTAAAACCAGACCCTGTGACTAATCAGCCGTTGGATGAAGGTTTTGGGGCAATAGTTCAGTCATGCAAAAATCTTACCCGCTTGTCACTATCTGGCCTTCTGACCGACAAGGTTTTCCTTTACATTGGAATGTATGCCGAGAAGCTTGAAATGCTTTCTATTGCATTTGCTGGGGACAGTGACAAGGGAATGCTCTATGTGTTGAATGGTTGCAAGAGACTTCGTAAGCTAGAAATCAGGGACAGCCCTTTTGGCAACGTGGCACTTCTGACGGATGTGGGAAAGTATGAAACAATGCGATCCCTTTGGATGTCATCCTGTGAAGTGACCCTTGGGGGCTGCAAGACCCTAGCAAAGAAGATGCCGAGGCTCAATGTGGAGATCATAAATGAAAATGATCAGATGGAAATTGGCCCTGAAGATATGCAAAAAGTAGAGAAGATGTACCTGTATCGAACATTAGTTGGGCCCAGAAAAGATGCACCGGACTTCGTGTGGACTTTGTAAGTGCATCTTTCTGCATTGTATTCTTGTTGTTTGATAGTTGTTGTATTCTATTTAGGTAAACTAATTTAAAGGATTTTGATGTCATGTGAACTTATTTGCAAGAGAATTGTTACTTGTAATTTTATAAATAGAACTGTTAATTAGTGCTCCCTCTTTGCATCTTTGATATTACTAGGTAATTATAGATAGTCTGTGTAGTGTTTCCTGTTTCACATAGTTGCTGTTGATAAATGATTAGTTTTTTTTGTCCCTGAAGAAAATGGTAAGTAGTTTAGACAAGTTCCTTGTCTGTTTCATTTCTTTGCTTTCACAAAAGCATGGTTACGTTAGGGCAAATGATTGATTTCACTTGATCCATTGAGATTTTAATTTGAGTCTCGATATTAGTACACTTACTGATAAATAGAAGACAACATGGATTCCGCTTGATCATGGAACATACAAATCCATGATTCCTTGGCCCCACCTCCAACCAAATTTAGTTGTATATTCATATGCATGTGTTATTTTGATTAAATTTGTTTGTCCCCAAGTCTAAATTCATTAGGTAAAGTATACTCCCTTTGTTCAACTTTTCATTACAAGAGTTGATTATTTATGTTGCACATTTTGTTGTTACAAAGTAGTAAAAAACCAGCTGATTTTTAACTATATATTCCTTTTACATGGAATTTAAGAGTATAATGGAGGTTAGTCAAACTTATTTAAAGATATGTAAATCATACATTCAAAATGACGTAGTTTAAGTAAGTATTTAAACTTATTTAAAGTTCTATTTGCGACAACAAACGTCAAATTCTCACCTAAATAACATAAATATGATATTATGCAAGACATGACTGATAACTGAACACATGTATCCACAATGAATAATTGATGAAGCCCCGTTTACAATTTAAGGAAATAACATAATCAAATGAAACAGGCAAAGAACCGCTCAGCACATCGCAATTTATATGCAGTACACAACCAATATATACCACTAGAGCCACACCATTAACAACCCCAACTAAAAGAAAATGGTTTTAAAGTTGCATTCCTAAGGCACAAATATGCAATAAAGAGCAGGAACATAAAACATTTCATCTCAGTATCATCACCGAAGAAAGAAGCAGCATTCCTCCATCATACAGCAGCAACATAGCGCAGCCAAGCTGTACATGCACAAGTAACAAGTCATTTTTTGTTCAAATTGATAAGACATTTTGCAAAACATTGACCGGAGAGAACCTTACTTGTTCATTAAGCATAGAATGTAAATAACATTGGAACTCTGGTGAATACAAGAAAGTTGAGCTAAGCATGATTGTTTTTATCTTTCTTTTATAAATGGATGGCCACTACAGAAATGAAGTTTGAAATAAATTTGATCCATGCAAATAGTATCTTCAATATAACCTCATGCAACAACAAAATGACCCAAACTGCGCATAACCATTAGGGGACTTGTGTTTGTCTGCTTCCTCCAATACATACGATAGAAGCACAATTAAGTTGTTAACACCAATTTGAGTGGGGGAAAAATATTGTTCTATAGATACACACGTAAGTAGGTCAAATTTATGTAGAACTGATTTATTTAACCTGGTGAACCCACGTGAGGAGATAAGAGACTCTCCCTCTTAGGACCATGAACATCCATACACCCCTAAAGTAAAAGGGATATTATGACACCTAATAAGAGGACATCATAATATACTTAGGTAACATTTGGATTTTTTTTTAAATGGGAATGGAAATCGAGAATGGCAATGAGAATAAGATTCCCATTCCAAAGCCATTTTCATGACCAAAAAAGTCCTAATACAAACATGATGATTTGGAATGGCATTCCCATTTCTTGAACAAAAATTATAATCCAAACACTACCTTAGATTATTAAGTATTTTAGCTAAAATGACTACAACAAATCAAACCATTTTAATTTACTTGTAAGTTGTAACACTTACGGTTAAATTTATCCCGAGTCCAGCTAACCCCACCACATCAAACCCTTTACAATGTGAGTGGAGACAGGAATTGGATGGAGGGAGATGTGAACAAATCTTCATCTTACACCAGTTAACTAATCCATCCATCACTCTTAAGTTTAACAATATAATCTCCCATTTGTTCCATATACTTATCATTAAAACGAAAAGGCTCAATCACTGAGCAGTCATACTATGCATTAATCGACATAAACTTGTTCAAAACAATAATATATACATGTCTATAATTCTTGCCTATTCGTAGGCAGTCCTGTTGATCTCATCCATCTCATCCTATAATCTACATTTTCCCACTGATGTATTCAAATAACTACTTTCCAATTTGTATATGAAACCCAGTTTTATTGTTCACACAAACTCGAATTTGCTTTCATTTCCTCCAAACTCTAAATCCACAAACAACCATGAGACATCTAAAAATCCCATCACACCAAATCAAACCCAGGCATATAAGGTAACAAGTACTAAACAATTGAATCAAAGTAATCAATAAAAAAAACAATGGAGAAGAGAAGACGTACCAGCCTTCTAGAAACGAGCCACAACCAACATTTGACTGGTCTTGGTAATTATCGCAGTAATGGTGGCAGTGCGGACCCGGAGGCGGCGGCGGCGGATATCCTTGCCCAAAATACCCCTGGTAGCCTTCATACGGTGGTTGCCCCGGCGGAGGCGGTGGTGGATAACCCGGGTACGGATGTGGCGGTGGCGGCGGGTACCCCTCGTAAGGCGGCGGCGGAGGATAACCTTCGTACGGAGGCTGGGGTGGCGCCGATGGGTAGCCTGATGGTGGTGGGTACGCTAATTAGAAAATCAAATTGAAAAGCTCAAAATTCGCCGAACCAGATCACAAAAAAAAAAAAAAAAAAAAAAAAAAAGAAGAATCGGGAAAATTGGTGTACCTGGAGGAGGATACGGATCGTACGGTCTCTGATAACTCATGTTAATTTCTTCTTCGTCTTCGTTGGAAATTTGGAATACGACTTCTGCGAGTTCCTCGTTGCTTATAGACGAAGACGGTCAGGTGCCGAACTGGATTATACACATAAATGCGTTTTTGGGTTTGAAAACGGCGATGCCAGACTGTAACACATATATCATAGTTTGGGCCGCTTGGAGATTTTAGGCCCAAAATGAGGCCCAACAATCCGCTTATGGTTTTGGGCCTAGCCCACCAAAACAGATTACTATATATAGTTCCGTACGTTTGTTGGGGACAGTTTTCATGGAACGACGCGGCTAAGCAACTGAGTTGTCCCTCCCGAGTCAAAAAAATCCCTTTCACATGGTCTAACAAGACCCAGTTGTAGTCGTTCGAAACGTTGATTATTATTTTTCAATTACTTCTAGAAACTGAACACCGTGTTCACAACCCATCTATAAACAACGGTCCTCTTCTTCGTCGTCGTCTTTAAAATCAGGAATCAGAATCACAGAAGATAAACCACAGCTTTTCACGAAATTCCCCACCAAAAAAGCTCTACTTTTTACCCAAACATGAACTCCAACAGCAAAACCGGTCAAGACCCATCACCACAACCCAACTACCCATCTGTCTCCACAGATCATCAGGCGGCGGGACCGTCGGCGCCGGCGGATCAGAGCGCAGAGAAGTGGGGGACTCATGTGATGGGCACACCGGCGGTGCCCACCTGCCACCCGGACAACAAAAAAGCCGCCATGTGGGGAGCTGGAGGCACCGATCAAGCTCAGTCCCCCCCCCAGCCGTACGTTCAGTACAGCCCCGTCCAGAAACCCAGCAACAGCCCCATGGAATCGATCCTCCACAAATTCAACTCTTGGGGCAACAAGGCCGAGAACATGGCCAACAACGTCTGGCAAAACCGTAAGATCCATTTCATTAGTTTTCAATTTAGTTGATTCTTTAATTAATTAACATTTTATCTACGGACCAACCTGTTTCTGATCCACTACGGAGTTGCCTGTAGCAGATTTCCGTAGATGATCAGTTACGGATTGGTCAGTTGCAGATCAGTTATGGATCCCGTCGCAAAAGATTAGATACGATTCATGTTTGTAGCTGATTCAATCAGTTATGGATTTTGATCAATCAGCTACAGAATTTCGTAGCTGATCAGCTACGGAGCTGCACGTAGCAGATTTCCGTAGTTGATTAGGGCTGGTCCGTAGCTGGTCTATCACAGATGGGTTACGGATCATGTTGTAAAAATTCAGCTACGACTCCTGCAGCTACAGACCGGACCCGTAGTTGTTCAATCAGCAACGGATTTCTTGACATTTTATCTGATCTGGTTTTCTATGAATTTGAATGAATTTTCAGTTAGGACAGGGTCCTCTGTTTCTGGGGACGCCTGGGGGAAGATGAACCTGGCGGCGAAGGCGATATCTGGAGGAGGGTTCGAGGCTCTGTACAAGCAGACCTTCGCGACGTACCCGAACGAGACGCTGAAGAAATCATTTGCCTGTTACTTGTCCACCACCACCGGACCGGTAGCTGGGACTCTGTACCTCTCAAATGTCCACGTGGCGTTCTGCAGCGACCGGCCGTTGTCTTTCACGGCGCCGTCCGGGCAGCAGACCTGGAGCTACTACAAGATCATGGTGCCTCTGGCCAAGGCTGCGGCGATCAATCCGGTGATCATGACCGGAAGTCCGTCGGAAAAGTACATCCAGCTGGTGACTTTCGACGGTCACGATTTCTGGTTCATGGGTTTTGTTAATTTCGACAAGGCTTCTCGCCATCTCTCCGACAGTATCTCCACTTTTGTTGCGTCGGGAGTTGCGGTACACCCATGAGCAGCTCATGGAACCTTGTTCTTGGCTAAATTAATGATATGTGCTTTATTGTACTCTTATTGACTTGTTTCTTATAAGAATTTCAATATATGTTATTTAAAGTTCATTAGTCCATTTTAGATATCAATTTCAGCCAAATAGTATTTGCATATGCAATTGGATCCCCATTTTCTTTTCCTAATCTTCCAACCACAATGACATTATAAAAATTTATCACATTAAATATCTTCTTTTACAATGTTCCATCTTAAATTTAGGAGATTTGTACTCTAAATCCAGATATAAATACGAGAGTGAGTCTGATAATGTAGTCATTAGCTTGTGATTTAATGCTTGAGTTTCAAATTAAAGTGTTCAGTCTCTGCAACTCATAATCTCCTTGTTCTCATGATCTCCTTAAACAATGACATGACACGAATACAGTAGCACCACTTCACTACCTGGTATTTTATCCTAAGTCCTATGTCAAGTACCTTATTTTCTTGAGAGGGAAAAACAATATCAATATTTGACACTTTTTAATGTAACTACTTTTCTTTTCTGGTATGTCATCCTAAAAATCATAAATTGAAACGATAAATAATAATTCGATATGTAAGGTTTAAACGTCACGTCAATCCCTTATTAAAAGACAAAACACCTAAACTACAACAGACCTCTATGAGGCCCCATGAGTACCATGCCAGCAACAAATTTATGAGAGTCCCGATGTGTATCAATCAAACAACATACCTCCAAGAGTCCGGAAGTGTGAGTCGCGACACTAATTCTTAATTTGCTCCATCACTCTAAGGGGTTGTTTGTGAAGTCCAGTGAAACTTTTGTAAATGTCTATAGGAGGTAAAAAGAAGAGAGAGAGTCTATAGGAAATATAAGTTATGTTTGTTTAAATTGGGATGTAAAAGGTGGCGTGAAAAGGAGTTGTGTTCGGTAAATTTTTTGTAAAAGCTATGGTAGTTTTGTGAAATGACAAAAATGCCCCTCATTAATTATTTTTTTATTAATAAACTTGGAAATGAATAAAAAAATAAAAATCTGGAGCTTACCAGTACCGTATTTCATTTATCTCCTTTTTTTATTACTCCCACATTTCATTTATCTCTTTTCATATAGTTGGTCGACCAAGTCATATAGTTGGTCGACCAACTCATATTCTGGATTTCAAAACAATAAACATGACAAATGTTATCACACACATAAACTATTATCAAAATCGCTAAACAGCGTAGAAACATTACAATGCACATAAACTATATGAGAGTGGTTCACACATCATTCACATTTATGAGAGTGATGATGGTTTTAGGGGCAATATGGTCCAACATTTCTTTTCTCTTTCCTCCTTCTTGGCTGCAGTTAACGTTTCATAACTTCTCCAAAAACTCTCTTTCTCCCCCTTTAGCTTAGTTGGCAAACCAAAGAGGAGGAGAGAGAGTGTGATTTACCAAACATAGATGTTGCCTCTATATCCTTGCTGGAGGAGAAAAAGGAGCAACCACTAGAGTTCACAAACAAAGCCTAACCATCAATGATGTTTTCCAAATTCATAGGAACTCACTTTATACCATATGGCCTCACTTTGATATTGGTGATCCATGGAGTCCCACAAGCAGCTCAGTTCCGATTCCATGTTGTGGCATCATTTCCCAACGTCGCAACCTCAGTCATGAATCATGATATCTGAGGAGCAAGCAACCCAACAACAAAGAATAAAAACAACTAGGAGAACTCATTTTGGTAGGATTACGGGGTAGGGGAGGATAAAGGGCCTTCAACTTGATTGTAATGCTAATGGGGAGGATTTCAATATTGTTTTCGATTTGATTACTCAAGATGTATTAGTTATTGTTGCTCAATTAGGTGTATCAAGTTATGCTTGCGGATTGGTCTACGAATCGTGTGGCACACGAGTTAATTGAATTTTCGGTCTATTTGTGAGACTTATCTGAATGGATAAATCTTCAAGACTCGAGTTTTATATTGTTTTCTTTCTAGTTAATATTTAAAATAATAATCATTAATTCTTTGCGCTAAAATAATTCTCATCCTCCAAATTAGCAAAAGGCTCGATAAAGGAAATGAATTCTTTTGTTCTCCCTTCTATTTTTATTATCTACTGCAAATTGTTCAATAAGATGCATGTACAGTTTCTGATTTTTAAGAGGGTTTTGTTGAATTTTGTATGTACGTGCAATAAATTATAACTTTGTTTAATGTGATGATATTTATGATCATCAGTCAACTTAAAAAGTTCACTCAATTCCTTAAAAAAAAGTTCACTCAATAGGATTAAACTGAGTAAGCCAAAATCAATTTGCATCAGCAAAAAATGCAATTAATGAACACAAACATTATAATTTTTACAAGCAATCGAATTAGCGACTTAACTAATAAATGAATTTATAAGTTCATAATTCAATTTTTAAACTATTACTATATGAAATAATTTATGAACCAATGTGCATAAACAAGATTTTAATTAATGAAAGAATATATATGTATATATACACACACATCTAGATGCACAAGTTACTGGGAAAAAGTTGATTGCAAACGTATTTATATTTTAATGTCGTCTATTCAAATATTTTACTTGTGTGCACTTAATTGCCTAATAACACTAAAGCTCTTGCATATATATAATTGTTCGAAGCTATTGAATTTTTTACTCAAATATATGGGCAAAAACTTCATTTTAGTCCATATCGTTTGCATCTTATTTAGTCTCTGAATTTTTTAAATTTAAATTAGTCCGTGAGCTTTCAAATACGATCTCAAAATAGTTTTTACAGTTAGTTTTTCTCAGTTTATCTGTTAAGTGGTGTGACTTGATATTTAAACTATATTAAATAATTATTTTGTTGACGTGTCGGTCTAGCAATATTAAATGAGTCACGTGACCAACAAATGACCCGTCACATCAATAAAATAATTGAAATTAACAATCGTATGATGAATTTTAAATTTCACGTCATACCATTTGGCAAAGAACCGAAGAAATAATTGAGTTCATAGTTGACAGTTCAATCACTAAATTAAATACAAATGTGTAAGTTCCTTTGACCAAATTAAAGTTTTACCAAATACATATAAGGAAATATGGTTATTGGGATTCAATGCTTAAGGAAATAATTAAGTTTGATAAAATCAATAGTGGTTACTTTACTCTGTTAGTGAACATTACTAAAAACTCAATGAAACACATTATTAAGAAAAATGAAAAGATTATCCATTTGAGATTCAAAACACCATTTTTTTTCATTGGCAAGCTCCAGAAAAAATAGAGTACAATTGAAATAACCTACTCCAAATGGCGAATTTAGAGTATAATTGAAATGATGAGAACGAGGAGGCCGGAAATAGCCTACCCCAACTAACGAGGCTGCTGGAACGATTATGTTTTCAGAAGCTTAATTCTTTCAATTACCTCTTCTTCCGGTTCTCTAGCAACTAGCTGCTTCGTGCTCCTTGAAAAAATTCCAAGTAAAAATAGCAATAGATTTTGAAGAAGCCTTTTAATTTATTTCCAACGGATACACACCCCAAAATCCAAATCACGAGGTCTCTCTTCTTAAAATTAAACATAAAATACTTTCACTAACTGAAGATTTGAATATATGTACTCAACCATGCAAAAACACATGCAAAATAATGATATAATTAATTAAAAAAAAATGAAAACTAACAATTTTGCATCCTCATCTTCAAGAACATATAGCTACCTAAGAATCCAATGATAACATTCAATAACTATTCATATAATTATCCATAAAATGAATAAATATTATGCTAATGATGAAATCAAGTATGGTAGAGTTGAAGAGCACAGCCGCAAATGGGGCAGCGGCGGACAAGCTCCGGCACCACCAGGAACAGCGGCGGACGACGACAACATACGGTGTAGAGGAGAAACGGAGGGTCTTGCTCCCTCTCATCGTCGCCGAAGACCGGGTTGTTTTCCGGCGACCGGCCGGTGAGACCAAACCAGACGTTGCTCATGTTGTAGAGGCCATTTCCGAGAGAGACTCTTGTCCTCAGATCAACCACTATGGTCCCATCTCTTCTGTTCTTGTAATACAACATTCCTCTCTGCAACAATAGAGCTAGCAATTGGATTAGCAAAATTGTTATATCAATTAGTGTAAATAATTAAAAATAAATAAAAAAAATAGATACGTACCCTAACATTGTAACAACGTTCCCAAGGGAAAGGAATGAGAACGTTAGGGGCATTGCAGATAAAAGACCAAAGATTATTGTCCATCAATTTTTGTATAACAACACAAACACTGAAACTAGACCACACTTCCTCTCTCTAGTCTCTCTCTATATATAGCCAAAAAATGTGTATGTGATGAGTTGACTAGCTTTGTTCATATTCTAGTAAAATAATAGATATATTAATTAGGTCTTTAAATAAAGGAACCGTTAATGATGCACTCCTTTTTTTATTACTTTTAGGAATAATAATTATTAATTTGTTATTCTTAAGTTTGTGATTTATGATAGAAAATAAAATTTTATTTTGCATTAAATGTGTTTTCTATATGTTACTTAATGATCAATAATGAGAAGAAAAAAGTAGTTCAATGTTGACACAAGTCTTTAAGTATTTGGTGTATTTTAAGACTTCTCACTCTTTGAATAAGGTAGTTCTTGAATTTTTCTGGCTTTTGGATACTATATCAAAGAATATAAATTTTAGTGCGGGAGATATCCCGAAATTTATTCGTAATTTGCTTGTACCATACTTAAATCAATATGACAAGTAGGTTTGTTTTAAAAAAAATCATATTACTAAAAAAGCTTTTCATTCGAGACTTTTTTTTTAAGAGTCATCCGAGACTTTAAGTTTTGATCAAGAGATTAACGTGACAGCATCAAAACTTATTTTTGTTTTGGTCATTGCTCTATATTAATATTATCAATCCAAGTACAAGTCTCGCGGTGTTCCTTAGCGGGTCGGGATGACAATTTTTATTCATGGGATTGAAAAATAGAGTTTTTAACTATGAACATACTAGCTATTTATGAATAAACAAAGATATACGTGTGGAGGATGATTAAATAAATGAGATTTATGTAACACCCGATTATTTATTTATTTTATATATATACTTCTACATAAACTGACTTGCTATTAAAGCAGTTTTGTCATGTCATAGCCAAAGTCTAAAAAGAGTTTTGCCTTTTTCTCCCTCTTCATTGCCAGTTTTAAATAAGATCAGCAGTTCCTAAATGGCTAAATAGATAATATTTCATAGAAAAATACTAAATGTCCCATATTTTTGTGCAAATTTATCATACAAAGTGACGTGATAATTTATGTGGCATATGTATATTTAATTTTTTAATTAAAATAAAATTTTAATAAATAATAACCCGACATATATGATATTACAATTCTCCCATGAATGAAGTTATTAATGTGTCATGTCTTTTTTTTAGAGTAAAAAAGTGTCATGTCTTATTAATTGACAATTCATTTTTTTAAATCAATTGACACATCATTTTGTACATTATTTTGGACAAATTTATAATACATTCACATGATTCTTGGGTCAACTTATTTTCAGTAAACAATAATGGAAAGATGATTATCAAATACTATTTAAAATCCAAAATCCAAATTTAAAGTTATATTTCTAGTGAGCATTTGGTTCAATTGTAGGTTTGTATTTCATTCAAAAATGTAGTTTGAAAAAGAAAAAAAAAATTATAGCGAGAAGACTATTTTTTCTTTTTTTGTCAAGTAACTGTTCACTATACCATTAACACCAATAGTACAACTTCAAATAAAAATATCACTTTATTGGCCTCAAAATAAATTACTTAAAAGCCAATTATTGGCACAACAAAATTGTATTAGAATACATTCATGTAACATTAACTAAACTAACCTTAGTTTCAACAAAAGAAAATTGCATATCCTTCACTATTTATGTGATTAAGTTGGATTCAAAAGTTTCGAAATGTAGACTAAGCTGTCCTAAATGAGACGAAAAATAACAATTAAGCTAGCTTGTGATGATGATGTTGGTTTTGATACACAAAAATACAGTAGTACGTGTGTGTGCGTGTGACAGTTGTGTCATGTGTGTGTCAGTGTATCAACCAACAGTAATCATGCACGTTTACTGAGAATCACAGATCCTTTCATGCACACACATACAGTTACAAACTTACAATGTGTGCGTTTTGGAGGGTTTAAGAAGAATTAGGAGCTAATTAATTAGCTGATTAACCTTAAATCACTGCAGATTCAGAGCCAACACCAACACCAGCTCCAGTGGCAGTGGCTGTGGTATCGACAATCTGTGATTGGTTCATTGGTCTCAAAATAAATAACAAATAAAATTCATAAAATAAGTTACTTAAAAGCCAATTATTGATACAACAAAATTGTATAAGAATACATGTAAGGTTGCGTTTGAGAACATGGATTTGATTTGAAATTCGTCATTTGAAATTTTGGATTTGAAATGATGTATTTCAAATACAAATATAATGTTTGGGAAAACATACAATTTCAAATGACAAGGTATGACTTGTCATTTGAAATCTCATGTTCAAGGCATTTTTTGAATGCCATTGGATTTCACTCAAATTCAAATCCAAATTATTGGAGTTCTCAAACACCTTATTTGGTTCAAATCCAGCATTTCAAATCAAATGATGGTTCCCAAACACACCATAACATTAATTAAATTAACCTTAGTTTCAACAAAAGAAAATTGCATATCCTTTACTATTTCAAAATAAATGTGGAGTTATTTAGAGACCATGAAGAGAATAATTCATTTATGTGACTGAAGTTGGATTCAAAATGAGACGAAAAATTACAATCACGTTAGCTTTTGATGATGATGATGTTGGTATTGGCACACAAAATACAGTAGTGTGTGTCAGTATCAATCTGCAATTTATTTATTATTATATTTGTGTTTAGAAATAGAAAAACATGTCCAATGTGAGATGGACAGCTGG
>JAYMTF010002768.1:0-17125 GCA_036897485.1 Pelargonium nanum | reverse complement strand
GAGTTAGGGTTTGTTTGGGGAAGAAGGGCAAATTCGTCATTTTACACCTTAGTTAACTGAGTTAGTGACGGAACCAAATTTGCAAACCATAAGATAGGAAATAGTTCGAAAACAAACCAAATGGGTGCCAGGTGAAATGAAAGCTTACCATAGGGGTGAAACTGGGAGTTGGTGTTAGTTTAATTTTCATTGGGGGATGATAAAAAAAATCATTTGAGGGGTCAGATTTTCCTTGTGTAGTAATGCAATCAATTCTATATAAGAGAAACTAATATAAGTTTTGCATTTTGTAGTAATATAAATGTTTCTTACTGTCTCATGTTGTCAGCTTCCTGAAGAGAGAAAACTAGATTTACTCAAAGCACTTGCAGAAATTGCAGCTTATACAACTCCACAAGATTCACGTCAAATCCTTCCTTCTATCGTACAGCTCTTAAAGGTACATAATTTTCTTACTATGTCAAATTAATTGTAGTTTTCATGCACTCAAACTGGTAACATGGGTTAATAGGCTTATCAGCTCCCTAGCTAGAATTAGATTCCATATTTCTTTATTTGGCCTCTAAACTGTCAGTTCTACTTAGAACTTGGCTTGATTTTTTTTCTTTTCTTAAAACTCTACCTGTATCTATGTTGGTATTATTTTTCAATAATCAGTTAATCACATTGCCTGATATATTTGTCCATCTTTTCTCAGAAATACATGCCTAGGAGGAAGACTGGAGAAGAAATGAACTTCACTTATGTTGAGTGCTTGTTGTATGCATTTCACCATTTAGCTCACAAGGTATTTGGTTATGTACGAGTTCACTTTTGTTATCTTATTCTAGTATGAGTCACTACCATTCAATGCTTGCTTATCCAAATACATGTTGTTACATAGGCTCCTAATGCCACAAACAGTCTATGTGGTTACAAGATTGTGACTGGCCAACCATCAGATAGGCTTGGGGAGGATTTCTCTGAGCAATATAAAGATTTCACTGAGAGGTACTATATCCTTCCTCAATTTTGTGGTCATTCCTTAATTCTGTTGTAACGAGTCTTGGTGTTATTTTTATGCGAAGAAATGGTTTGTTGATGGTCATAATTGATTGTACAATTAGGAGCTCGGGGATAATATTTCATGGTCAAGTTGGGTGGGCATATGCCACTTAAGAAATTAAATCGAGGTATCAAAAGAATATTTATAAAGTTGAAAGAGGATTCTGTGTAGATCAGTCATATGTACGTGACAAATAAAGAATGTTAACTATGATGAATTTTTGTTAATGTACAAACCTAAGCTTCTCATATGAACTCAAGCATGTGTTTGAATTCTTTAGTTGTCCTGAAGTCTACCTTTATTCCGCATCCTTCTATATATTTTAATCATACATGTCTAAGTATCTTAATCTAATTCTCATACTAATCCCCTGGTTTGTGGATCTACAAGCATGGTGCCCAATTTTGTTGTTATTTGAGTCGTCTATTGTTGAATTTCAGACAAAGAAGTAGCCGATTGTCTTTCCAGTTTCATCTTCCTTTGGCTGATAGAAATAGGACATTTAGCTTATTGGTCTAATTTAGTGCATACGATCTAGAAATATTGAACATAGCAGAAAAAAAAGCATCATAAATGAAAGGAAGAGCTTTGGAAATATTTTCAATGTATTAAGTACCTTAACTCCACATGACGCCTCCTCACACATAACTATCTCAATTCTCAAATAGGAATTGGTTTTACATCATGTCTGGTCATGCATATGCTGGTGCATGCTTAAAGTATTTGCAATTTTCAGGTCATTCTTGGTAGAAAATATATAGGACTTGAATGCTTTAGTAAGGCTGTTCCTGATAAGATAAAACTGTAATCATTTCATGCCTATCATTATCTTTGTTAGGCTTTTACTATATATAATAGCATAAACAGGCTTGATGTTTACATCCATTCTGAATATCAATGACTTTTAAAATGATAGATCCATTTGTATGAAATGCTATTGTTCCAAATCAACAGAGCTGGCAATCGGGCCGGCCGATCGCGGGCCATTACTAGCCCGACTTGAAAATAGCGGGAGCTGGCCGATAAAAAGTAGTCCGAAAAGTAAACGCGTGTTTTGGCCTGCTTTGGCCGATCCCGAACGTGCTGGCCCGCATGCCATTTTTCTGTTTTAAAAAGTATTTTCAATTTTTTTAATCAAGTAGAATGTCAAGATTTTTTGTGATATAAAAGTGAATGATTGAGGAAATAATTAGTTAGTACTTAGTAGTGTGTTTAATTTTTATGTGGAAGTGAATTATAATTAAGGAATAAGTTAGATGTAGATTTGATTTTCCTGAAAATGAAAATGATATTTAAAGAATGAGTAATGAGTTAGGTGTAGTTTTGGATAGTCTGAATTTTGAGATTTTATTATATAGACATGCTCTTATCCTATATAATGAGTATATTATTTTATGTTATAACTTTGAGTGTAATGCAACTAGTGGACATTTGTACAAGATAAATATTCGTAATGATTTGTAACTTGTAAGTTTCGGTATATGAATGTGATTCTCGTGTGTTCTAACTTTAAATTTTGATGTTTGATATTTTTTTGTGTGTTAATTGATGAATTAGAGTATTGAATTAAAATGAGAGCAAATTTTATATGCAAATTTTAAAGTTTAATGATTTTTTTTGTGAAACTTTCCATAATTAACGGGTGGCCTGCGGGATTGGCTCGCAATTGACGGCCTGGACTTGGGCCAAACAATAGTAGCCCGAAAAGTAAATGTTTTTTTTGGCCAGGCCTGTTTAAGCCTGACCGGACTTGGCCCGAATCCGACGGGCCGGTGCCAGCTCTACAAATCAACATCATCAATGCCCTTATTATATGCTGCCTATGGGGCATGAAGTGTCCTGCTGAGAGTAGGGGCTTGCGGGCACACTAGATGCCACAAATGAAGCAAAGGGCGTGAGACTCATGGCTGTGAAAAGAAAGGTCTGCTAGACAACCAGTGTAAGAATTATGATAGGACAAGCACTGAAAAGGGTATACATGGAAAACTAAAAAGCAGATCATTTTCCTTTTGGAGCTTAAAGCTAGCAACAAGTGATAAATTTGTACTCGTATGTAAACTGAATAATGAAAGACAATTTTTGAAAGAAAGCAATTAGCATAGTGAAGAATAAGTTGCATGGAAGGATAAGGTTCGGAGGAGAATCGATAAGCCTGGGATTTAAGTGATTGAAGTTTATTGATTTATATGATATAAAATTGCAAAAAGCATGCTAAATTAAAAAATTTCTGTACAAATTTAGATGACGATTCTAAGGAGAAAATTTTGATTGAGAATGTAGTATTTGCAGCCGGGAGCGCAGTAGGCCAGGTAGGGTATGTATACTAGAACAAGAAGCCTAACCTATATAGTGGTAAGCATGGATAATCCTATCCTAATTGAATCAAACTGATAACAGGTCAACTAGATGACACCAATCGATTCCTACACGTTTTCGAACAATCTCTATAATGTATTTTAACAATCCATTTTGCCTATTAAATGTATTTTGGAGGGATACTTGAATTTCAGAAATATCAATTAATATGTATGTTTAATTAATTGCTTTATATGGTCACTAGTAGAATGTTCTTGGCATATATAGATCAACAATATTGAAGTTTTCTTTTGATGGGATATCTGTAATTTCATTCACATACGAGGCACTTGAAGTGTATATTGTCATGGATTTTGTTTGGAAGCTATAGGACAGTATGAGAGATTTGGTAGCTCAAAGCCTCAAACCTGTGGTTATGGCCTACAATACTTGAGGTTTAAGGCAAGGTGTCCTTTAGTCAAGGAAATAGCTGAGACCCAACCTCAAATTTCTGGAAGCAAATCTCTGCTGGGTTGGTATAAAATCCTATACTAAAATAGATAGCCTAGGCCTTTACAATTAAGTGGTACTCTTTGGAGGCTGCTACGGGTAAGGGAAAATGTTACTCCTTTTATCTGTGTACACATAGGAATGAGCGATTGCGTATTTATCTTACTCTTACCTTGGGTCTATATTTCAAAGCCTTCACTTTAAAATGACTATGTTTCTTAATTTCTATACTAGACCTCGATTCATTTGTGTGCCAGAGAAGAGAAAGTAATCCATATAATCTATAAGAGGGGGTTCGTTCATCTAAGAGTTGCACTATACTTACTATTCACACTCGATGTAGTACTGATAGGGTAACAATGGCTGTGCTAAGCTAAATACAGGGTAGGGCTGCTGCAGCTGTTGATAACACATAAAGTGGCAAGGTAAGGTCGGTGAGTTGGATATGAATGACCAAAATAAGGGTGTTAATCCTTATATTCCCTTATTGCCTAGCTGAGCTATGTTTCAGGGGGGGCTTTAGTAAAAAGAAAGCCAGAAAGTGAGGTCTGGTAACAACCTATATGAGTTTTTACTGGTTTCACTGCGTACAAATATTGAGTTGATGCTCAATTGAGAACAACCTGGAAAGGAATGTATGTTTTTTTTCTTTCCTTCTTTTGTGTGTGTAATCTTTCAAATTGTATAGGTAGTGAATTTAGCTTTCCACTCACCTTTGTTGTAATATAGGTGGCAGGGTAGTTATAACCCTATTTTAAGCGAATAGAAAAAACCCGAGATCAGTTCACTTCCCCCTACTCTTAATATGATGAAGCTTAAGTCCGTCAATCCATAGTTGAAGAGGTGGCAGAGAAAGTAGGTTTCCCGCTATGAGAAACATTCCTCTACGTCAATCCCCCAATGCCCATACTTTAAAACCTTTATCGGATTAACTCGAGCTTGAATGAATAGATCTTAATTCCAGTATAAGCAGTTTATTTTTTGAATATGGTCAAAGTGACGTCGTTCCAAATCCGGACAGTGAGAATAAGAATCTATTTAATTGCTGGAATTGCTAAACTTAAAAGTAGGAGTCCATTAAAATTCCAGTTCCTGACCTGTTATTCTTTCTCTGGCCCATACAATTTTATTAAGTTATTTTAAATTAGAGGCCAGGATGCGAATCTCTCATTATGCCTGCTTTTCTTGTTATGAAAGGCTAAGTTTTCCTTGTTGGATTTGATCCGGGCAAAAGGTAAGGGGTCCTATCTAGGACTCTGATCTTTGGCAATTTTTAATCCTTAGCTCCAATTAGGTGTAGTTCATGGTATAAATGAAATGGGGAATTCTCTTTGCTTCTTTGAAGGATTCTTACCATGATTATACATCTATTGTGTATAGGGGTCTTGCATTTGGATTTTGGACTCAGAATCTCCATATCCGCCTTTCTTATACCAAAAATCAAATGTTCCTATATTTTGTTGCTTCAGTATGTTGCATGTCCAAATGACTTGATTCTATTGGGATAATTGAAATTTGGATGATATATTTTCTACCACGGATCACCTTAGTTGGGTTGTCCTTATCTCCAAACCCGTAAAACTGTATGCAACATATACTGGTGTAATTTTACCATGGGACTACAATAGCCATTCTTTTTTATTAATTTGCGATACAAATGGTTTTTCTGGTGTCTGATATTAAATTTGTAAGTACTTGCTACATTTCCTCTGAATTTTCCTCATAATGTATTGATCTAGAAAGTTGACATATATGATTGATAACACAGGTTAAGTAGCGTGGAGGAGCTAACTAGGGCTACCATGAAAAAGCTAACACAAGGAATGGCTGAGCATAACAAAGCAATGGCTGCTGCTAAATCCGATGAAGCGAAAGATACTATTGTGAGTTCACTGTGGAGACTGCATTTGTTTTTTTAGATGGAACCTCAGTTTTTAAATCCTAAGTATGTTCTTCATATATGTACAGAAAACTCAAAAACAGAATGCTACAACTGGGTTGCGAACCTGCAATAACATTTTGGCCATGACAAAGGTGAAATGGGACTCAAATCCTTGTGACATTCTAATCTATGCTTTATCTTTGAACTTTTGGATCTGATCTTCATTATTCCAAAATTCCAGCCATTGCATTCCAAAACACCCTCATTTATTGGAGACAAGAGCATCAATCTATCTTGGAAAGAAGCAACAAAACCTGTACCTTCAACCACTGCTGCAGCTGGGTATGTGACAAATCTATGACTTTTATACTTCCAACTTCCAAGCTTTCTGCAATTTGAACGTCGATTGTTTTTGTTTTGACATTTTTAATAAGATGCTAATATCTATACTGAAGTGATCACAATGACTGAAAGAATTAAGGTGTGAGAAATTTGTAAGACATTGAGTATTGGATTCTGATAATATAACTCCCCTACAATATCGGGAAAACTGGGGTTGATCTAACAGCTTGATTGGGGGCAAACCCTATGCATGTTGCCCAACAAGGTACAAAAAGATGTAACAAGATTTAACCCTATGCATGATTCTGATAATGCATAGGAAAGAGCAGAAATTTCAATTATAAATGCATGTCTTCATTCTCAACAGTATTTTCATACGTGTCACTGCACTTCAATGAGTGTAAATAGGATGATTAACTCGAGGTTGCATTCAGGGTTTCGTGGCATCTGATATCAGGGTTGACTCTCATTTGTACCATCTTTCTGAATTTTTCTTACAGGGCAAAGCGACCAGCTGGTACCAACGCATCCAACAATATAATATCGAAAAAGGGCCGTGGAGCTGGTGGCATGCAGAATCAGCTGGTTAATAGAGCATTGGAAGGTTTGTCTCGTGGTGGAAGAAGTGGTTCAAGGGGTGGAAGAGGCAGAGGGTGGGGCGGACGTGGAAGGGGAAGGGGCTATAGGTAATTTGGGTGAAACCTTGGTACAGAGGACAGTCCGATTTCTGGAATTGAATATGAATCAGAAAGTACAAGTAGGAGTGATGTATTAAACGGCCTACTAAAGATTAGGACAAGTTTTCATTAGTAACAAAGAAAGAGATTTAGACCCGAGTTCCCAGATCCTTCTCAGCAGTAGACTAAAACCAGCAGCCGAAGATCATTCTCAAGTGTTTACATCATTATTGATTCGTGTATGCTTGCATCTGTATCTTAGACACATTGTATTCATCTCATGGGGAGATTGATTATTTTGTTTGTTGAAGTTTATATGGACTATAGACGGATTGTTTAAGGTCCCAGGAAACGGAAGCATTGTAATGCGATATTTGTTGAAATTTTGATGTCAAACTTATCTTCCAGCATATGAATTTTGAGTAGATTCTGTGAAATCTCGATGTTATATATACGTAAATGAAATAATAAATTGGTGAATTCCTAAACTGCTAGAATTGATTTACACTACTGTTACAGCATTTCGATTTCAGGTTGCGACTGTGAGGAAGCTTCTAGATGACTATGATGCTCTGGAGTGTCTTCAGGGCTCACATACTCCCACCTTGCAGAGCTCCATTCGTCCCCGTCTCCCGACTGAGCGAAAGTCGGAGCTCTCGTGATTGGCAAGCTGATTTGGATCTCGCCGATGTAGAAGTATCTTGCGAAATCAGCGACCTTGTTCCAGACTTTAGTGTCGGACAAGTTTGTTCCCTGAGACGCGGATTTGCGACGATATCTGATGAGCAAGATGATGAGGAAGAGCAAGAGACAGATGGTGGAAGTGGCACCAGAGAATACATAGAGAGCCCAGAAGCTCTGGAGCTTCAAGCTTTCGGTGTTGTTGTCAGTGATGTTAGAGGTTAGACACTGCGCGGAGGCAGCAAACCACTTTTCTTCCAACTGCTTTAGCTTCCCATCCTCAGATAGCTTTAGTATTGCTTCGGAAACATCTTTGGCTATAGGAGACCCTTTTTGGAATACCTACAACAATGGGCAAATTAAAGTTAAAAAAGTGCAGGTGAATGGTGAATGGTAAATAGAGCTGACAATTTGGACCCGACCCTCCGGGTACCTGACACTACTTTTACTCGACCCTAATTCAATCCAAAGTTGGCCGGGTCGGATAAACCCGCAAAATTCAATGTATCCCATGTCTAAAACGTGAAACGCCCCTCACCTGACCAAACTCGAAACCCCTTTAGAGTTCCGGTTAGGGTTCAACAGCCTGACCCGACACTAACCTGAAATCCCTTTAGGGTTGAGCTTGGGTTAGGGTTCAACAACCGGAACCTGATCCGACTCTAACACCCGTCCTTAACCGAACCCGAATTTGGTCGGGTCGGAAAAACCTGCAAAATTCAGTGTATCTCGTGCCTAAAAGACAAAATGACCCTAAGCTGATCAAACCCGATACCCCTTTAGGGGTTGGGTTAGAGTTCAACAACCTGACCCGACACTAATTAACCTGAAATCTCTTTAGGATCGGGTTAGAGTTAGGATTAAGGTTCAACAACCGGAACCTGACCCGAGACTATGAATTTGGTAGCTCTAACATTGGTGTATATTGGACAAATTAGTGGGAGTAAAAGAGTAGTAGTAGGTATTACAAAGGCCAATCCTCCAAATCTATAGGTAGGAGCAGTGGCAGTGTAGCCCTTGCAGTACTGGTTGATGAAGACCTTCTCATATGGAAGTTCAAGAAAAGCAGCTGAGATGTGACCACTCTTGAACTCATCATCGTACTTGTATTGGCTGTCCAAATTCATGATGTTGCTCTGGTTGAAGCCAAGAACACCTTCCAGATATTTTCTGACAAATGAATCTCCATCACACCCAACCGTGGCATTGCTCCTCTTCAGAGACTCAATGTCTATGGGACTTGCCTCCAGTTTCTGGACTGTCAGCATGGAAGACAAACTGGCTGTGTAGCTTGATGTCAACACCATCACAAGGAACAGCCACACCACAACCACCACTCGTGCCAAGTTGCTGTTGATTCTTTCACCTGCAATTGCAATTGCATATCATTAGATATAAGTGCAGATGGCACTGTGTTTTGGCGTTTTAAAACACATAACTTCAAAAAATATATTTTCATAACAGATCGCAACTAAAAAATATTCACATTACATATCACTATCCTAGGTTATTATTCTGTCCCTCAAAAGTTACTTTTAATATATTTAACATGTCCCGCTGATAACAAAAAAAATATTTAACATGTCCCTCTCTTTATGTGACGACCACGTAACATATTAATGAACTTTTAGAAGAATGAAGAAATAAACTAGCTGTATGAGATAGAACAAGATCCGTATTGAATTTGTGAACATACTTTGGATTTAATTTGATGTCCAACAAGATTATATTCCTCAATAAGTATGCTAAAATTTCAGTAATATGTTATGTGACCATCACATGATGAGAATGACATGTTAAATACGTTAAAAATAACTTTTGACGGACGGATTGATAACCTAGATTAGTAATTTGTTATGAATAAATTTTTGTAGCTATGTGTTTTCACTACATAAAAACTCGCGATTTTGTGATAAAAATTTCTGTCACAAAATCTATGAATTTCAATCATAAAATGTAATTTGTGACGAAACTGTGATGAAATATTTTTGTCATTGTTTGTGTTGTCACAAATGGTTGTGACAGAAATTTCCGTCACAAATTTGTGTGTGACGAAAATTTCCGTCACAAATGTGCGTTTGTGATATAAATATGATTTATGTCACAATTTGTGACGGAATTGTGACAAAAAATCTTCTCTCACAAATTTCTGTCTCATTTTGCAACTTTTTTTGTAGTGTTTGTGACGTCAAAACGTACACAGTGTCATTTGCGATTATTCCTTATCATTATCATTATCAATGCTTACTCTTGTTGGATAATTTGAAATTCTAGTGTTGTTTGATTGCTTACTGTGAGCATAGAAGATGGAGGAGAAGGTGAACCAAAGTGCAGTGCCAATCTGGTCCTTGAGTGGACCCTTGAAAGCTGGATTGTTGTGGTGCTCTAAGAACCAAACTATGAACATGGTGTACAACAAACTGGCAGCAGTCACAAGCCACATTTTCAAGCTGAATGGCTTGAGAAATATCCATGCAGACTCCTTGGATTTGACAGGAACAATCATGGACAGCCCTGACTCTGCATATGGCTGAGTAAATTCCACATGTTCCCATCTGTTGGCTAAAATGGTCACATCCCCAACTATAGCATCATAAGTCTGCCCTTCAAGACCATCCAAAAGTTAATCCAAAACAAAACAAAATATGAATCATCTGTTACCAATATAACCATAGAGTGAAACTCCTTCTTGGAAGGTAGAGCTGTGTCTCTCTCAAAAGGACCAAGTCAAACATAACTAGGTACATCAAAAAGTAGAAAAGTCTTGAAGGGCACATGTGATTATGTTGGAAACAAAGAATTTTCATGATTGCTAGAATAAGAATGAGTAAGTAATTTTAAAACATGATATATGGTTATACTACTACAAAAGTCTTGAAATGAATGTGACATGTCGTTGAAAACAAAGATGAGAAAAAAAGAATCTCAACCATGATTTATTAGCTGAGATTATTAACCAATAAATCATGATCAATGTGGTCATGTCACATTATCAATTAACATCCATTCCCGTCCCAATGAATTTGTGGGCGCGGAGCGCCCCACCTGGATTCATTTTGTTTGTCTCTTGACTGAGAGTCTTAGCTAATTTATATGACCGAGATTCCTGGTACTTAACAAAGAATACAAGAAAAGAATGATGTTGATCTCAGTTGACCATGCATGATGCTATTCTGATTTTTTTATTTATTTTTAAAATAACTTGTTTATACTTAACAGGGATAACCAAAGATAATTACATGGAAACTTTGATGCACATTAACACATACCTACATGTATATTAGACCATTTCAACCGGCTACAAAATATTTTTATAAGTTGCACCGTTATTAACGATGTTAAGTTTGAGCGAGTGCAACTTATAGAAACATTTTGTATCTGGTTGAAACGGCCTACACCTCTTGTACCTATGTACATAACATGAAAGTTTTCATATAGTTATATGCAATTATCTTAAAAAAATAAAATGCAATTATCTCAACTTAATAAGTGAATTGGTGGCTCAAACTTGAAGAAAGTAGTATGAAAGAATAAGAGGCATTATTAGGAAGATGTTACCTTGTTATGCACATGTTCAACAAGATCATCATAAGTGCCATTGTAGGGATAGAATTCATATGGCAGAGCATACTCCAAAGCTGCTAGCACCTCATAAAAGAGCTCAATGCAGAAACCAGAGTACTCCAACTTCTGTGGAACCTCAGTAGCCACCACCTTCACAAACTTGTCAAACGAGGTTCTTGCCGGAACTCCAATCTTCATAGGACTCGTCTTCGTCGGCATTGCCCATCCTTTCGGGACCCGATTCAAGTTCCCGGGCCAGTTCACCAATCCACCAACACTCTCTCTACTTTCTCCCCCATCAATCCTCTCAGAAAACCCATTCCCATCCCAAAAATCCAGCTCCTTGTACCTCTTCCCCACCACATTCACAATCCTCAATCTCGGGTTTTGCTCCAATCCTCCCACGGAGAAACTTATAGCTTCCCCGCTCAATCCGGTGAAATTTCCGGACAAGATAGTCTCTAAGAGCACTTTAGCATCAATGCCATCACTTTCACTCATTTTGTCAATTGCTTCTGTGACAACTTTGATGCTATTGTATGCTCTAATGGCTCGAATTCCCGGTTCGAAGTAGTCTTCTTCTTGGTACTCAGCTCTAAAACGTGCTCGAAACTGTCCATAGAATCGTTGAAACGAATCGGTATCTTCCGAGTAATATGCCTTGATTCCTAGAGAGCCGTCCATGGAAGTGATGACAGAGGTGTTGACAGAGTCTAGAAAGCTTGTTATAGAGTCTGTCATGATCCAAACCGAGTCCCTTCCCAGGAGCCCAATTTGCTTCGCTTGCCGGAACAAATGAGCTGCCATGGGAAGTGATGATCGAAGAAGCACGAAAACCCGAGATTGTGTAGAGCTTAGCACCTTCTCGAGCTCTTGCTTAACTACTTCTTCTGGATTTGACATAGAAGAAAATGGTGGGAGAGACATGCGGTATTCAATTTCGGAACCCGAGTTGCGAAGAGCCTCAGCGAGGAGGGAGGTCACACCCGAATCTCCCCCGTAGGCATCTTCCTCGTAAATGACAACTATTTTTCGCCATCCGTAAGAGTGAATAGTTGATGCTATGCAAGACATTTGTTGGGACATGTTGTGAGGCATTTGGATCAGGAAAGGCCAGCGAAGAGACGCGAGAGACGGGTTCATGGATGCAGATTCTGCCAAGGAAAGGACCGCAAGTTGATGATCATGGTTTGCTACGACATCAGCAACTATGGCTGTTTCTTGCCATGTTTCCATGCCTACTATCACCTTCACTTGCTTCTCTTTTATCAGCTCCTCCGCTGCCAATAACAATTCATTAACTCTTCTGTTAGTACAAATCAAGAAATAGTCATGTTCAAAACTTGTAGGGTATGTTTAGTTATGAAATATTTCTCCGGCAGATAACTAGAAAATTTGTTTAGTTGCACAGCTTTTTAAAGTTTCCCATTTGAAAAATTGGAAAATAAAAAATTATTTTCCGGTTTTCCAAAATAGCTTGAAAATTAAAAACTGATGTCTCACAGGGTTTTTGTAATGCATAAATGTTTTATTTACCAATTTAAAATTAATTATACTTTACATGGTTATAATTTAGTCTCAAATAAAAAAAATGAAAATGTCAAACAAATTTTCTAAATTCTCCAAGTTTTCCACAGAAATCAAAAAACAAACATGCCCTTACATGCATGTTCCAATTTGGACAAGATTGAACCATTTGAATGAATTGTCTAATTCACTGATCACATAGACATCTTCATTCCAAAAACAAGATGAACACATTGGATAAGTAAAGTAGGAAGTTACCGGCAGAAGCAGCTCGGAGGGGGCTTTTGCCGGAATCCATGAAATGAAGGGACAACTTGTGAGTCTTTGAAACATTATTGAAGTTTTGAACAGCGATTTCCATGGCCGTTTTGTCCTCCATGCCGCCCCTGGAGTTCACATCTATGATTGCACCGATATTCACAACGTTGCTCTCATCAGCGTATCCATATCGGGGAAGGAAGAGGATGAGGAGCAGAGCTAGGAACAGAGACAAAGATGGTCTCAAGATTAGTTTGGAAACCATGTTTTGGGGATGTAGTAACAAAGTTGCAGCATAGATATTTTTTGTATTTAGTTTGTTTAGTATGCTTAGTAGCATGTAGAAAATAACAGGGAATAGAAAGAGGAACCCAAAATATATATATGCATGTTGCGTATGGAATGAGATTATGGAGACACAAATTGAAAGTACTAGGAACGTTGGCGTGTATACGTGTTTGTTGACCCTGCTTTCATGAACAATAGTTCAACAATCAAACTTTGATTTTTTGGAGCTCAAGTAACCAATTGAGGAGTTGACCGAGCATCAATAGTCTTATAGGATAGTTATTAGTTAGAATGTGCCTATATTACAAGTTCAAATGAACTTTTGTATACAAATATCACTCTAGTTATCTCGAGTAATGCTATATGTTCCGAATTCTGTACAAATTTTTTTTTTGTACAAAATGATGTGGCAAATAAAGAGACATGACACATCATTTACTCTATTAATGAGTTGTTCACGTGTGTAATAGGTCTTATAAACCGGGCGCTTCGTGCCAGAAATTTATGGGAGGGTGGTGATATCATATATGTTGGGTTTTATTCGTTTAAACTCAATTTTAAACCACAAAATATGAAAAAAAAAGTGCCATGTAAGCTGCCTCGTCACTTTGTACACCAAATTTTGTATAAAATTTGGGACATTTAGCATTTTCTAGTTATCTCAGCCAACCAAAACTTATCAGTAAAGATCCATCATATTTGATGAATTTTGTAAGATATATAATACTCAATAACAAATTTTGTGTTCAAAATACATCAATGCAATTTGACGGAGAGAAAAAAGAATATGAGTCAAACAAATGAGAAGATGACAATCCATTAAATTGTCACACATACCTGCTCCAAGGAATTAATGAAAGCGGAGCGACCCGTCCGAATCCAAAATTTTAATGAGGTAACACTATGTTAGTGGTTGCAACCAAATAATTTTTTGCCTTAAACTCTCCTTACTCTTTGAAGAAATCTAAATTGAGTCGTTTTTCATTAAAGTTTACTTAATTAAAGGTCGCAATTTAGAGAATCAATCTAATTCTTCAAATGAAAACGTGATACGTGGAGCTCGAGCGCCATGTCATTGAGCTTCTAGAGTTCAAGTCTTCCCCAATGTCACATGCTGAAGGCGCATCACCGGCAAAAGACTCGCCTCCGAGACCGTCGGCGATGCCCAAAGCCATTGTGCGGTGCAACACCAACGGTTGCGACCGAGACCACCAACGACGCTCAAAACCATTGCACGCACCCAACACCAATGGTCGCGCCTGAGACCGCCGGCAACGACCAACATCGCCTGTAGGTGCCCAAAACCATTGCGCTTACCACCAAATCCAACAGTCACGCCCGAGACCGTCGATGACAACCAATGTTGCCTGGCGGCGCCCAAAACCATTGCGTTCACCCAACTCCAATGGTCGCACCCAAAACTGCCAGCAACGACCAACTTTGATCGGCGGCGCCCAAGTCCGTTTCCTACTCCCAATGCCAACGGTCGCCGTCGTACCCAAGTTCTTCACTGTAAGCCGCGTGCATTTCCGTACGCCAAAGTGCCCACCAACCATGTCAATCAAGTCAAAATGGTAAGCAAACCAAGTCAAGGAGAATTGGCAAGCCAAGGAAACAACCCAACACCTAACCGAGTCTGCCAAACACCCTGGGAGTCGTCGCCAGCGAGCTCTATCGCGACAGGGATGATAGTTGTCGCGACAGTCTTGGTCAACCATCCCTGTCGCGACAACGGTTCAGGCTGTCGTGACATAGCTTCGTGTTGAGCCCTGTTTGGTCATTTCTTTGCTTTGATGAAGTTTTCAAAGGCGCGGGAAGTACCATGGACCCTCATGTACATATTTGTCACCCCAAGTAGGCTGCCAAGCCATTCTGGAAGCTATACGAAACTCCGGACCGTCTCGACGCTGTCATGGGTGTTTTAGAGTCATGGGATGCTATCTCACGAGATAGATATTTCCAAGGTCTTTGCCGTGCACGAGGGACGTACGGGAAAGGTCGCCTCGCCGGCCTGACGCTCGCGCGCAACGTGCCAGATTGCTAGAGCTCCAAGCCTTCCAAGTGGGTCCCACTTTGATTCTGGTTAATCACGCGATGGCACGTGACACTTACTTGGTGTTATTATATATACCCCTCTCTTAGTAAGAGAGAGGGATCTTCATTATCTGATATTTTAATCTCTCTCTAGCTTTCTCTCTCTAATACGCTCTCTACAAACTTCGTGTATTCCTGGCGAGAACTCATTCTCACGCCTAAGGCGGCGTCCCATAAACACTTCGGGTACGTCGTTCTTTAGTGTATTTGTCATCCCTGGTCACAGGTTGATGGACATCGCCAACAAACCTTAACACGGAGCGAGAACATCGAACACTCGAAAGCTTGGGACTTAGAGAATTTCACACTTAGAAAAGTTCATTTGCTACGTGGACAAGAGGACAAATTAGTGTGTTTTGTTTGACTTGAGTCAAATTTTTTGCTAATGACATTTTTTAACTAGAAAATAGAAATAAGAACAAAATAATTCCAACATAATGAATTAAGCTTTATCTGCCGTATTAACAACACATAAGCTAAATAGAGGAATGGGTCTTTTAGAGGAATTTGAATTTGTGGTCAAATAATAGGAAGCACTTGGGGCGGAAGGCTGGGGTTTATGGGTTATCTATATATCTATTTCTCAAATCTTTGCTTCTGACTTTGTAATATCAATGACTTTTGATCTTCTTGTTGTGTGAAACACTGAAACTGAAAGCTATCCAAAGCTTATATTATAATTATGTACTTTAAGGAATCTCTGGCTCGGAAGAATCAATATAACAAGTAATACTCTCCACCGCAAGGAAATGATACAAGTAAAATAATATTAGTGACCAAGTTGATACTAGTAATATAATATCCAATATGCATGATAGCCGCCAATTTTTTATGCACTAATTTTGTTTACATATTTTTTCTTCATACCAGCTACGTATTAAATTAATCTCATGATTATGTGTGCTATTTCGTTTACCTCGTAATTCTTACTTAATCTCTAAAAATTTTCTCTCAAAAATTAAATTAAATTAAATTGATGTGAAAGTTGTTAGGTCGGGGCCTCTCACTCTTTGCGATAACTTTGTCATCGGTGTCCTCGAGCCATCTCCTCTTCCCTTGGCAAAAGATGAACCGCCCATACTTCGATTGGGCCTCGTCCCCAACCACGAGTGGCTCCCCCACGAGTGGCTCCTTCACGAGTGGCCCCTCCGCGGGGGAAGTTGCATGCTCATCTCCGGGTGCTTTCTTCTTCGACGAAGAAGACTCCACGAAGTCAACAAGAGGTACGTAGTGGACGATCTTGAGCTTTCCACACCTCCAAATGAACCGGTTAAGGTTGTGAGCCTCCCTCACACTACAAACCAACCCAGAATCCCTACAAATGAAAAAGCACAACTCAAAATTTGGGAAAAACATAAAGACAACATGTTTATCAAATTATGTACGAAGTGACAAAATAATACAAAATTATTACCTCTCGAGTCAACCTCTCTCTCGGTTGGGGGGCATGAGCATGGGTGTGGGAGACACTCATCCTCGAAGACGGGGTCAATCGCACCCTAGTGGATGCGGTTTGAGAAGTCTCTCACTCGGCTCTCCGAACTCACCAAAAGAATCAAGACGGGAACCGGTCTCCGAGACGCCCCAGAGAAGAAATGGACATCACTCCTCAAGAGGTATCGGGTGTCATACACCTTTCCCTCCTCGAGCCAATCCTCCAAACGGACGCGAGATGCCTCGTCGTAGTCACTTAAGGAACCCTTGAACTTTGGAGAAAACAATTTGGACTCCTAGGGAATACAAGGGTACTCGAACCCCCTCCTCGAAGTCACAAAGAACCTACTCACCGTCCAATCATTGAAACGGTCCGCATGAGAATCAAACAACTGTTGGGTATCAAGTTCCTTCAAATAAATAATCACAATAAAAGAAGGAACCTCCTCACAACTGTTGGGTATCAAGTTCCTGTAATATACCCAAGGTTAATAACAATTGTCTCTCAGGATAGAACGGTTTACCTTT
>JAYMTF010002767.1:0-17127 GCA_036897485.1 Pelargonium nanum | reverse complement strand
TGTCCCAAAATGAGTGTCTTGTTTCTATTTTTAGGTTATTATCTTGTTGTTTTTCTCATATTACCCTTATCACTTATGAAGTGCACATGGGCTGCACATGGGGTGTAGGGGGGAAAGTGAGGGTAATATTAGAAACACATTAAATTATTTGGTGATCCTTAATTTTTGCAAAAAATGGAAACAAGACACTCATTTTGGGACGGAGGGAGTATCAGTTAGGCTTGGCAACTCGAGCTGTGAGCCTAATGCAGGGTGGGTAAAAACACACACGTACGAGACATGTTTGAACAGACAAAAAGTTATTTGACAAAAGTGCGTATTTTTACCCGACCGTTTTAGTCTTGCAGCCCACATATTACATCCTTGTATATAAATGAGAGAGGCTTTTCGCGTTCCATAAATATTCTTTTTTGTTTTCAAAATCATAACGTAAAAAGTTCGCTACGGATACACATGCATTCTACAAACATACTATCGAGTGATATATAATCAAGATACTATTTGCTTATTAGATCTCGAGATAAACGAAAACAATTTAAATCATATATGATATGCGTGTACAATTAGTCAATATATATACTCACAAATGAAGTCGGGAACGGTGCGACCATTCGTGAACCTTCCGGTGGGATAGTGGAAGAAGGAGGAGCCGTAGGGAGGGAAATTGGCTTGGAGGGTGCAATTAGGGTTGAGGCGGTTGTTTCCGGGGTCGAAAATGGAGTCGCCGAACACAAACATGGCCGGAACATTGTAGGCAGAGACCAATAAAGGAAGTGAAGGGACAATGAGAACAATGAACAACAAAAAGAGTCTCAACATTTTGGCGGATCTATGAGTGGAGCTGACAAAGAGTGTGGAGTGGAGTGGAGCTGGTTTTATGGGACAAAACATGTGGAAAATGAGAGATGTAAGAGAAAAAAATGGAACTCAAATAGTGAAACTCACTTTTGTGACTTGTCTTGCTCATGAAAATCATTTTTGATTTTTGGAATTTTCTCTACCAATGAAATTTATTTTATTCTTTTTATGTGTTGTAAAATAATTTATTAGGAGTGATGATTCCTGTTTGCGGACATAAATGGATCTAGAGTTTTTATTTTGCGGGGCAACAGACATAGCAACTTTTTTTTATTAGCAAACTATTAGGACAAAAAACAAAATTTTCGTGGGGAAGGAATCAAAGTTACAGCAAATAAAAGAGGCAAATTAAGTTAAAAAAAATTGAGGAACAAATATGAATTTTTTCTAAAAGTACAAGACATAGTTAGAGGAACGTTTAGTACTTTTTTCATCTCAAAATAATTAGTGTTTTTATCTTTATTTTGTGGAAAACTAAAAAGATGTTAGTTAATGTTACATTTTATCTTGTATTCCCATGAACGTGTGTCATAACAAACATAAACGGTATTAACTAACTTATTATAAAAAATATATTTGACAATTTATGAATAACTAAATGGTTAAGGAAGAATGACAATTTTCTGGGACAAAATTATGACACTCATTTTTAGACAAATGTAACATTATGTTTAATGAGTCATTTTGAACATAATTCGATTATTAAACGAGATGAGGTATACCACCAATGTATGAGCGGATTAACACAACATGCACAACACACTCAATCTGTTTGAATAATTAAGTAAAATTTACACGACACGATCCGAACGGGTTTGAATTAATTCGAAACAATTCGATATCTGTGATTAGCTTGACCTATGAGTCTTTTTTTTTTTTATGGATATGTGTATAAATCATAATTTCATCTTTAAATAAATAGGAGATTAATTAAATGGGTCACACGAATATATAGACAATTTAAACACATCCATTGTGTTTGAAACGATCAACCAAAACTACATAGTCAGTGGACCGAACACGAATAAACTACTTGTGAAGTCATTTATATTTATCTCATGTTCGTCTCGACTCACAAATTGCGACCCAAATAATCCTTCTGATGATTTATCTTAATACCTAATTTTGTTGCACTAATTTTGTTTTGTTTTGTTTTTTTTCCAATTTAATCTCTTTAATATACATTTTGGGATTATATAATTTAATTTTATGCACATTATATTAGAAAAAATTAACCACACATTATATTTGTTACTTTGAAACAGTCAAGACTACTTGCAACTTATTCACTGTCTTGGTCTCTTAGATCTGAATTTTCGCATGGAGCCATTAGATATGTTAGAATCCGACAAGTAACTACGGAGTAAAAAAACATTTACAGTTAGAAAATCGATTAAGTTGTTGAGAGGCAAATTAACTGGATTTTGAAATTTTGTATTTGTACCAAATTTTGAACATTTTTTTTAACTCGAAGAGACAAACGCGCGCGCGCACACATATATATATATATTACATATTTTTGTTATTTAAAATTAAGTTCAAACTTCAAACAACAACAACTCATATTTGATAATATTATCTCTCTATGAACTTTTAGAACGTCCAATTTATATAAGATATATTGCACGTTTGACGTGTATATATATTTTACATTATACCTTAACAAATTCTTCTTTGTAGATTCAGGTTGACTAAAATATTTTGTACAATATTTGAAATAGTTTATACATTAATTATTAATATTCTAAAAAATGACTCAGATGTCAAATCAGTTACGCCACTGAGTAAGCCAGACAACCACAGAGACGACAAAATTCTCTCCACTGAATTTTGTCACGGTTACAAACTATAAATTAGACTAAAATTTTTGTATTGGACAATGAGTCGTAGATGTGTGCATCAATCCTAGATCGGACTAGGCTAAATATTCAGGAGTGGTACCGAAACCATCATGAAAGTAGGATTGAGCTGAATTTTTCTTTAGCTCTAGGACTAAACCAATTCTTTTTTTTGGGTAGAAATGAGAAAGCAAAACGAAACGGCAAGAACAAACTACTCAAGGGGACTAAATGTGAGCTCAAGACTCCCCTAGCATCATCCAGACATCCGGACGAGCTCCGCAACACAAGGAGGAACCCGGTCATAAGAACTTTCCTCCAGCCCGAAGACCATGTCAACTTAAGGCCAACTCGCAACTCGTCCAGCTCCGCGACAAATGCCGAGCACGTCCCTAAATGAGTTTTGGGTTGGTTAGGAATGGGGTTTTGAATTTTAGGCATAAAAATGCACTGAATTTTGCGGGTTTATCCAACCCGACCAGAAATTTTACATGACGAACCTAACTCTAATCCGACCATGCCAACTTCGGGTTGAGTTTGGATCAAATAAAACTAGGGCGGGTGTCGAGAACCCGCAAAATCGGGTACAAATTGTCAACTCTACTGTGGAGATAATATACAAAGTCACAGAGTGGAGATGATTGAGCTACATCAGGTCCAAAGAGAGGTGAAACAAGGAGAAAACCTATATTAAGGTTATTTGAGTCAAGTTACTAGTGATCCTGCTAAGGAAACACAATCACTTGAGGATTTACAATTGGTGTACTTTAGGAGTTTGCTTACACTTTCAAGGAGCATGGTACACTACACCATGGAGATAATATGACCACTTAATTAGAGCTGTATAAAATAGATCCCATCAATTTTCGGATCGAATCGAAAAAGATCGTATTTTTTACATGTGAAAATTAACCAAATCCATATCTCTTTTGGGTAGGGCTTGGGTAAGGAGTTTCAAGAGTTGCCGGTTTAAACATGAACCCACAAGCTCCCAAAATTTTACCCGCATTTTTGCATGTCTAGATCGTATAAACTGGACCCAACCTATTTTGGGTCCAGTCGAATTTATTCTTGGAAACTTGAGGGTCGGAAAAGGCCAATTTCCACACAAAGCCAAGCAAGAACTATACCACAGACTGAAATTAATAGAAGGAGAGAGAAAGGCCAATGTTTTACTTGTAAAATCTAAAACCGAGCTAACCCGAACCTCATTCAGGACTGGGTTTGCATTAAACATTTTAAACCCGCCCTAAAACTCAAATTGCCATTTCCAGACGCTCACAATCTGATCCGCATTGTCACTGAAACCCAAACCAAATTTTTACAGGCTCGAGTTACGTAAAAGGGAGCCGACCCATTTTTAGAATCAGATTCAATAGATGATTCTAAATAATTGCATATCAAGTCACGTAAACTCGCACATTTTTCACAAAAAACCTGAACACAACCCACAACCCGAACAAATCCAAACACCTCTTCAGAATAAGTTTTAGTTAGACCGTTTCAACCTGAACCAGAAAAACCCGTCCCCAAAAACCGAATAGTCATTTCTATCTCTACTGTTCCAAATATCCAATCACACGATATACGGCGTCGTCACAGTAGTATTGTTTTTGGCCCTTTTCGAGTCAAAATCCAGAAAACGAAACGCTTCTTCGCGCACAGTACAGTAGCAAGTGACACTGAGAAATCGTCTATTGTCACCACAACAGTTTTCAGAGATGAGCAGAGCAGAGGAAGAAGAAGCAGTGTCCATGGCCTCCAGAGCTGTGGAAGATCTCTACCATATTCGAGACACCTATTTTCCAGCAAACCCACACGACAAAACCTCCAAATTGCAGACCCAATCCGATCTCGCTCTCAAGCTCCTCGATTCCATTCCTCCTGGTACTACTCACTCTCAATTTCTCGTAGCTTCGCGTTTGTTCAATTCTTCATTTTTGTTTTGTTTAGATGTAATGCTATTTCATCGTCACCTCCTGTTAGTAACTAAGAAATTGGCAATCAATTTTTTTTTTATTAATGTGCGTCTTCTCAATTATTGCATTATTTATTTAGGGTTTTGAGATAGTTATGGTTTGAACTTATGTGGGTACTCGTCAATTTATGTTATTATTTTGAATCTATTGAACAATTTGATTATAACAGTGCTGGTTAGTAACTGAGAAAGTGGGAATTAATTTTACTTATTGGAACTTCTTCTTCTCAATGTTTGTATAACTTATTTTGGGGTTTTGAGCTTGTTATGATTTGAATTTATGTGGGTACTCATCAATTTATGTTCTCCTTTCAAAAGTTATTGAGCAATTTGATTATAACATTGCTGATTAGTGGTTGCTACTGGACAATCAGTTTCTTATCGAAACTTCTTCTCTATGATTGTATAGTTTATTTAGGGTGTTGAAGTAGTTACATTTTGAATTTTTGTGGCCACTCTTCAATTTGTGTATTTTTTTTAATAAAAATTATTGAACAATTTGATTAGTACAATGCTAGATAGTAGTTACTACTGGACTATCAGTTTTCTTATTGAAACCTCTTTTCAATTACTTAGGTTTTTGAACTTGTTACCTTTTGAATTTACATGTGTACACTTCAGTTTGTGTGTTTTTTTTTAAGTTATTGAACCATTTATTAATCTTAGTCATTACAGTGCTGGACTGCTGGTTACTGTTTACATAACCATATCTGGGATTGTCTGTGTCAAGAGTATAAACCCTAGACAATTACCTGTTAATTTTACTGTTATAGATTGAGCATAATGCATGCCTGGATGCTCAACTAAAAGCATTCAACTGCAGCCTCATTTAACTTTTAGTGTGGAGCCTATGAGTTTGGTGTAAAAGTGATTGTCATTGCCCGTAATTATATTTTGAATTATTTGTTTCTACAATATATGTAGGATTAGGAGCTCACTTCTCGATGATTGTAGGGTTTATTTAGATTTTTTAACTCATTACCTTTTGAACTTTTGTGGGTACTCTTCAATTTGTGTGTGTGTGTTTGTTGTTGTTGTTGTTATTGCACAATTTGATTATGACCATGCTGGTTAGAGAACCATATGTTTGTGTGTCAAGAGTGAACCCTAGATAAACTAAAAAGTTGTTGATTTCACTGTTATAAATTTAGTATAATGCATGCCTGAATGTCCCACTAAAAGGATTTAATCTCGGTTTCATTTTTTCTCCTGTAAAGTAGAGTTGATTAGTTTATTAACAGACACAAGTGTGACTAGATAGCTCTGTAGATGTGTCTGAAGTCATTATCATTACCTGTCGTGTATTAGTATTACCAAGTGCAAAATGATCTAGTACAAAATCTTGTTTAGCACAGAAGTGATTGTCTCACTGCACATAATTACATATTTTGGACTATTTGGTTCTACTATGTATGAAGGATTAAGTGGGTGATAATTGTCTTTTTGTACAGAACAAAGGAGATTACCTTTGCAGCGAGCAACGTGTGAGTTTCTGAGAGGGAAGATATTAGATGTATTTCCCGATTACAAGAAGGAAGCTGAGGATCATCTTTCAAAAGCTGTAAGTGCAAACAGATTAATAGTCGTACTACAATAGTGTGTTTGGAATGATTGCGCTGATGATGTTGCTTAGAATTGACAAGTTCTTGCTCTAGGTTAAGCTGAACCCCTCACTTGGAGATGCTTGGCTATGTTTAGGGAATTGCATATGGAAGAAGGGAGATCTTGCTTCGGCAAAGAACTGCTTCACTCTTGCTTTAAGCAAGGTTATAATTTAACATTTTGATCATTTTGTATGATATAGACGTTGCTTAAATAGTTTTCTGCTCATAGTGATGGATGCTATTTTTTTATGTTGTTGTACAGGGTCCAAATAAACAGATACTTTCTCAATTATCTATGCTTGAAAGAAAAATGGCTCAAGGCAAGCATATTACCTTTTTTTTCTTCCCTATTCTAGTTTCTTTGGCAATGCAACATAGTTAAGCCTAGTTTTGGTAGCTTAAGATGTTAATTTGACCTTTGAGGACACACTGACCATGTACTATTGGAACGAGAAATTTGGGCTTTTGGTATTGGGACCTTACACTATTGAGTAGTGACTGATGAGATCTAACCTTCACTGTTTTTTTTTTTGCTTGTAACTGTGAAAATTGTGCAACTTCAAAGGACCTTAAATTTATAAAAGAAGAGGACTATAGCTGGTGAACCTTGATTTCCTTTAGAATAATGATTTATTTTCTTCAGTAAAAGTGAAATAATGGTTGGATGGGTGTGCATCAGTGTATGGGAGTTTGTACCCGAAGTTGTATCTTCATTGTCGTGCTGATGCCATTTTAATGAGAATCAGTTATTACGTATTAGCATGATCATGATTTCTACCTTAATATTTCCATAGTTAGAGATAGGTACTGGCTAAAATCTTTGAGGTAGTTAGAATTCAGGACATGTTCATGATAAAGAAAGGGTCACTGCATTGAACTGCATTTTAACTTTTTACAAGAAAGGGTCACTGTTCTTTATTTTAATTTTTTTGGCTATTTGTATCATTTTGCCTTATTGCTGTCTCCTTGTAGGTTCTGAGAATCAGGCAGAAATTGTGGAGGACAGCATTCGGCATGCGAAAGAAGCTATTGCATTGGATGTCAAGGACGGAAATTCTTGGTGTAAGATTCTATACAAATTTCTACTATAGCATAAACTTTCCTGTTATAGATTGCATCAAAATATGCATTGTATTTATATAACACTTCCATTGATATTTGTTTTTTTAGTTCTTGTCCATAGATTGACCATTTTCTTGCATCTTCTGGAGATAACAATTTGAAATCTATTTTCATTTGAAACATCCATATCCACTTTCTCTGAAATTTATTTCGTCTTTTTGACAGACAACCTTGGAAATGCATGTCTTACAAGTTTCTTTGTCACTGGAGCATGGGATCACAGTAAACTTATGCAGTCGTTAAAAGCATACCAAAATGCTGTAAGTGTGTAGAGTAAAAACACCCTACAAGTCGATTTTCCAACTGCTGATGTATCTCTTGCGACAACGCTTTATATGTAAATGACATTGTTTATGCAGATACCATTTACCGTATATTAAAGGGTAATTTTGAAAGTTTAGGCTTATTAAGAAAAGTGTGACTTATATTCTAACTCCTGTATGTGTTTATCAGGAAAAAGATGAAAGAATGGAGTCCAATCCAGACCTATATTTTAATTGTGCAACTGTAAGTTAGAATCTTCTCATTTTTTTCCTTTCTAAGTTCTTGAATCATGAAACACGTGTAAGTTATTTGATATATGATAATGTATCAATGTGAAAATTTTCTTTTGGTTATTTTATGTTATGATCTCATTCAGTTGACATATATTGATAATTTTAGGTTGGTAATTTCTTCAGTTGATTAAAAGACCAAAAACTAGTTCAAGGTGCTTTTAGATCATTGTGTAATTTTTGCAAACTTATTGAAATGTTTTGATGATGACGGCTCTAACGCACAAGCTTGATTGAAACAGTTTATAGGATTGCTAAAGCAGGACTATGCTGTAGGGTCCTTTATTGATTGCTTTGACGCGTGTTGATCTTTTATATGAACACACATTGGTGTGGATTTCCTGCTTCCTATGGATTTCTGTGCAATTATATGAGCTAGCATTTGTTTTCAGGTAAACAAATATCTAGAGAACTATGAGAGGGCTCTAAGTGGATTTGAAGCTGCCGGTTTAAAGGACCCCGGTTTAAATGCTGCCGATGAGGTTCAGAAGTTGGTTAATCTTCTTGACAAGCTAGAGAACTTGTTGAGGGTAAGACTTTTCTCTCCATATGTATATGCAAATAGGATTGTCTGTACCAAAGAGTTTCATTATAGTATTGTAGAGGATCAACTCAACTAAAAGTGTAAGCTGATAGTTGAAGGTCAACATTAAATTTATATTGTTCACACAACCCCCTCATGTGCAAGCTTGTTATCGTTTTTCACGTCCTGGATCAAACTAGTGACATCTGAGTCTATAAGCTCTGATATTATGTAGAGGATCAACTCAACTAAAAGTTTAAACTGATAGTTGAAGGCTCAACAATGCATTGTTTTGATAGTAACTTGGTTTTCAAGTTAAGGCTTGTCATTTTGTGAAATTTAATTTTAATTAAGTGACAGGTTTTTAGCTTTATCATAAATTAGTTTCTAAATCACAACACATTCTACACGGTTGAAAGTATTGAGAATAAATGCATTGCAATATTCAAAGATTATGATGCCACCGGCAAGCATTGCTAATGTTTTTCTGTAGGGTTTTTCCTTTTGGACGAGATCCGGTTTATAGAGATTTATTTTGTTGTTTCTTTTCTAACAGGGACATGCTAGAACCAAACGACATGCGTCCTTGGCATCATCGCTTGCTGCTTTTAATTGTAAGTTACCCGATTCTTCCACTTGTGTCACCGTTAAGTGTATGGATCTTGAAATAACATGGTAGAAGAAAGTGCTTGGGTAAAATGTAAATACGACATCTCTTTCATTATTTTTCTTTCCTTTCCGTCAATCTTCCTGAAATACAAAGCGAGTCTTAATGATGTAATTTACTTTCGACTGTTGCTAAAAAAAGTTCTGTAGACTTTCTGATTATATTGACGTACTTTTCTTCTGCAAGTGAATCCATTGTACAAAAGAGCCACTATAGATCATCTGTCTGAGGGTTTGAACAAAGCAGTAGCCGTTGTGGGAAAAGTTATTTTCTTTGTTAAGCACGAGAATGTTGCTCCCCTGTAAGTCCTCTATGCTTTACAGCCTGATCGTTTAGTCGTGAAAATGTGTGTTTTAGGTGAACTTGAGTGTGTTCATTCTGATATAGTATTGGACTCATGTAACGTAACCCTAACTTCACAATAATTTTGCAGATACTATTTGGTATGTGATTCAAATCAGATGTGCTTTGTGGTGTCAGTGTATGGTATGCGCAGTGACGCGGTAAGAATTAGCTGCTTGAAGAGAGAGATGCTATATGTTGTCATAAATACATAATGAGCCAATATAGTTGTGTGCTAGTTCAAGATAACTTGTAGAAAAATTTGTAGCGTACGATGAATGATGCGAGCAAACTTCGTGTTTTTCACTAGTTTTTCACTTCGACGAGTAACATTATAATGACCTTCTCTTCTTGCAGATTAAAGAAGGAGATCAGCTTGCACTGATAGAACCGTGTTTTCATGAAGTGGATTTTACTTGGAAAGAAAAGGTACTACTTATACTGTCATTTACTATTTTTCTCTTTTGAGCAGTACTTAAGCAATAGAGCTGGCAATTCGTGCGTGCGTGATTTGTTCTTGCCATGTTGAAGGTTGACCGTGTCCTACATGGACCAAGGCGTTTAATTATGTGTTGGGTTGACACGACCTAGCACATCCCACACAACAAACCAACACATTTGGCATGACGCTCCCCATCACGATCAAATATCACAAATTAAACCTATTTGAACATAGATATGTTATCTAACACACAGAAAATCATATGAACAATAAGACTAACCATGATTTTTTGGGTTAGCATACTATGATAACCCCCAACTGTGCGTGACACAACATGAATAATTAATCGCGCACGTGTATTTTTTAGGCTCATCACTAACACAAAACGATTACAAAACTAGTGGGCCCAAACACGCTTATTTCGTGTCGCATCGCGTGTTAAAACCCGAATTGCCAGCTCGAATAGTGATGTTGCGCCTATATGACCAAGTCAACTTCCAGAAACTGTTTATCTTTCCGCCTTGCATCGTATAATCTATATGCACAACAAGCATGGTCTCATATCTTTTAGAGATTTTCTTTCGATATCTACATTCTAATTCATCGTTAATGTTCTTGCTGTAGCATTACCGGTTCAAATCGATTCGCGTAGATTTCGTAGAACAAGTTCTTGTGAACGGAAAAACTCCATCTCCCCAACAAGTGATTCGATCATCAATCTATGCACAACATAAACCATGAAATCATTCGATACTTGAAATGTGGTATTTTTGTGAATTATGTACTTCCTAGGGGTATTTTCCCCATTCTTTTTAGAATACTAATATTTTTCTCCAAGTTGATTTGTGTGTTGTGTGGCACATGTAAATATTTTGGTGGAGAAGGAAAGAAAAATATGTATGAGCCTTGCCTGCCTATTTTGAGAATAGTGATTGGTATATTTATGTTATGGATTTTTTTGTTGGCCTGTAATTGAATAACACGCTAGGGGCAATTCTCCCATTTTTTCTTCGTGAATCTTTCTATTTTTATGGCTCGCGATGTCGTTTAAAAGAATGTGCTACTCGAATCATTGAGTGATAGAAGTGATTTGTAGCGTTTCAGCGTTGACTTTAATGATAGCTAATGAACCGCATTAAACGTTGACAACCCAAAAAAGAATCACATGTGCTTTACGTATACCAACAAACATTTGTTAGTGCAAGCGATGAGTGTCTTGGACCTACTAGATTCTGTTTTTATTTTGCAATTGTGCTCTCAATCACATGTGATTTACTCGTGCCCCAAAACTCAATCGAAACTAATTCATTTGTTATTTACAATTTTGTTCCTTTCACGCACAGGGAATCTTTTAAAAATCTTCTTATAATTGTGTTACTAATATTACGTAAAAGATACGTTTACTTGAAACACAAGCCTCAATGCATTTCCTGTATGAGCTAGTGAACCACTAGTGTTGATTGAACCCACAAATGACAGTTAATGAACCATGAGGCATTGGATTTATAAAATTAAATCTCAGTTTAAGCTAAATCTACTTAGTTTAAGTAGTAATTGTGAGCTTAGGTTGAGAGTAAACAAGATTGGAGCAAGTAATGGAGGATTCTATTGCTATGAATGGAGGAGATGGACCCAACAGCTACATCAACAATTCTACATACCAGGTCTTCATTTCATTTTCCTCTCTCTTTTACTATGCTCTTCTGATGTGTGAACGAGTCGAATTAAACTCAAAATTGTTATACCCAGACTAGAACTCATTTCAAATGAAAAACTTATTATTTTATTTCCATCATTTTGATTTGTTAAATCTTTTATTCCTTTTAAAGTGTAATTGTTTTATAAAAAGAATTCTTAGATGGTTATTATTTGTTTCTTAATGATAAATCTTACACTTTTTTAAAAAAAAATCTTACACATTCCAGAATTTATTGTTTAGTTCAAAATTATACGATACGGCCTGATACATTCGACCCATTTACTTTTTTGAAAGGCTATATCAACGTCATGATGAGGCTCAAACCTAGACTTTTGAGAGGATCCAAAGTTGAACTCAAACCCTAAAATTTGTGTTTGTGTCAAGTTACTAGTCATACTCCAAATTGTCAATCCTAACTAGAGCTAAGAATTTAAACCTAATCTTGCTAAACCTATCCGTGTTTTTGCAAGTTCGGGTTGTTTTTAGGCCGGGTTGGGCTGTTTCACACATTTTACAAGTAAAATCTAAAACCTAGTCAAGCTCAAATTTAGACATTTCCAATTAAAACTTGATCCGAAACTTGACTGTCAGCTCTATCCCTAACTATGAGGAATTAGGCAGATATAATGAGCAAAGGGAAGATCATGTTGAGCAATGGCATTCAAGAGCACCTCACCATTCAAGACTACAGCAAAGTGTTCACCATTGCAGACCTTGGATGCTCAGTTGGACCAAACACCTTTTCTTGTGTCAACACCATGATAGAAGCTGTGAAGAGCACAATACTCAAGATTCATGGTTTAGAGTCCAAAGCACCTGAGTTCCATGTCTTCTTCAATGACAATGTCTCCAATGACTTCAACACTCTGTTCAAGAACCTCCCATTGGAGAGGCAATACTTTGCAGCTGGAGTCCCAGGCTCCTTCCATGGAAGGCTCTTCCCTGAGGCCTCCATGAACCTGATGCTCACAAGTATTGCTCTTCATTTCCTGGCAAAAGTGCCCGAGGAAGTGACAAAAATGGGGTCTCCTGCATGGAATAGGGGGAGGATCACATATGTGGATAGTTCCTTGGAAGTTGTTGAGGCTTACACAACTCAGTTAGTTGGGGACATAGAAGCTTTTTTGGTTGCAAGGTCAGTGGAGATGGCAAATGGTGGGTTGCTTGCTATAATCATGCCATGCAGGCCAGAGGGGACATTGCCTTGTGAGGCAAATCTCATGCAATTACTTGAGGGTTTGGGATATGCACTTGCTGATATGGTTAAAGAGGTGAGATTCTAGCTAGGTTTTTAACATACATACATGACCACTTTTTTTCTACGTGTCAAGGTACTAAAACAAAGAAACGCTCCATTATGTGAATATCAGTGTGTGCGCATACAGATATAGAGAGAATACATTGTGTGTGTATAATGAACAAATGTTTAAAATGAAGTACCCTTCTTCATTCAAGGAATGGGTAATACCTTGTGTCATGTTACAATACCTCATTTACCAACCTACTGTAGTGTAGGCGATTCGGAAGTCAAGGATGACGTATCAGTAGGGTGTGACTTCCTCGAGTCAAGTTTTGACCAAATTTGTCGAGGTAGCCTTGGGTGATGTCATGTGAAGGTCTTGATGAGTTTTTTTTTATAAAAGAAATGACTACATAATAGGAGTAGCTCTTCCCTCTCTCCCATAACACCTTCCCACCCCACTAGACGAGATTCAAACCCACAACCTCCCATAAAAACGTGTCTTGTACCACTGAGTCATCTGAAGGAACGTATATATTGCAAATTGGCTGAGAATCGTACGTGAGCACATATAGGGGACGTCATGAACGAGCGTGTATTTGAATTTGACGTCTAGAACACGTGTCATCTTAAGACGGTCGAAATCTCGTTTTAGAAACATGTTCTAACCAAACAACCACTTATATGGTATTGCAGGGCCTAGTAAGTGAAGCTCTTCTAGACTCATTCAACCTACCCATTTATCTCCCAACTCCATCTCAAGTCAAAGAAGTGGTCTCAAGCATAGAGAGCCTAAGCATTGAGAAGATTGATGAGGTGCACTTAGTACCAAGTTTTGAGACTCATGATGATGTTGTAAAGATGAGTCTTAACATAAGAGCTGCAGTGGAAGGCATGCTATGCAACAATTTGGAATTGAGGTTATGGAAGAGCTTTTCCAGAGATATATACAAAAAGTAAAGGAGTTTTCGGAGACGCCACGATTCGCTCGGAACAAAACAGGTGAATATCTATTCCTACTTGTGAAAGTCACCAAATAGATGTCATTTGTGAAAGTCTTTTTCTCCATTTCGAATGTCATTCTCATATAATGTTATTTGACTTAATAAATCTGTATGAATTGTTTTTATTTCGATTGTTATTATTTGATCAACAAAAATAAATAAGTTATAATAATAATATGATCTATATTGTTTTAATGATAAATTATTGCTTACATATGACAATATCATTTCTTATATCATGTCATATGTATAATTGGAGACTAATTTGTCACAAAATAGATACTGAGGAGACCAAATTGAAACAAAAATAAAATTGAGAGCCAATTACGCACTATTAGATATTAAGTCGGAGACAGTTTGAAACAGAATGGATACTAACAGAAACATTTCCGAACATTCTCCAATATGGAACAAATGACGAAAACTTAAAAATAACTATCAAATCATTGATTTCAACACCATGAGTGCAGTGACGTCTGCAACCCCAGCGTTCCATATTTCCATTTTCGTACAACGTATAGAAGCGTTAGCACGCAATAGCAACAAGATATCATATTCACGTGGCACTAAATTATGGTGTATCACAAATTCACAAATCAAAATACGCTTATATCAACTTCGTTTACTTTATAAATAGTTCAAGCAAATGTTATCCACAAGCATTTCAAGATAGATCCATGACCACATAGTTAATCATATATGAAAGATGAATCTTGTAAGCTACGCAACAAATAATAAACTCTATCAACAAACAAATGATAATCCATACCTCACGAGAAATGAGGAGTCACTTGCAACATGCGCCGGCTTGATGCAAAACTATTGTTGCTTATAGTAGCCGCTTTGGTGAGGAGGAGGATATGGACCCGGAACAGTGTAGGGAGGACGAGGAAAAGACGCAGGTTGCTGAGCATTGTAGTATGGACCGCGCCATCCAGGATAGGCCGGTTGACCATACTCGCGACCTGCTGGAGGCTGTTGTTGGGTCTGTGGCGGCGCATAAGGAGCACCGGGAGCAGGCTGTGTATGGTAAGGAGGAGGCTGCTGCTGCTGCGGGGCACTATAGGAGGGATGGGGATGTGAATACCCGTGCATTGTTGGTTGCTCAGGAGGCTGGTAGTAATGTGGCTGTGCATGTGGGCGAGGATGGTTGGGTGTATTCTGGGGATTGGTTTGTTGTGGTGAGCTGGTGGTTACCGTAGATTGGTGTCCAGCAGATGGATAGTTGAAGGAACTCGAGTTCTTATCCTGAAAACTAAGACCCGTCATCTGTCTTTGTACATCTTCCATCATTTCCCGGCACTGAATGTTTCTGGTCATGACAAAGTCACTGCACTGTTGCTTCACATTTGTGATTGCATCCTGTATGGGAAACGTGACGACGATATTGTGAACGCTGCAAAATATATCTAAATATCGACTAGCAATTACGCTGACTCGAATAAAAACAAACTGCAAAATAATAAGATGGAAATGTCTCACCTGAAGGGTGACATAAAACTTCATTCCCTCATTGATGTTCTCCTTAATTTCTCGGAACTTTTCTATGGCAGCTTGAATCTGCTTATAACACTTCTCACGAGATGCTGAGAGAAATTGAGTGGTGGAGCCAAAACAAATACGTCAAATCGTGCACGAATTGAAAATGCAGGCATAATGATAGACATTAAGTGAGTAGTGAGTCATTAAGACTCACGGTTATTAATGAAACTTCAAAAGTCTGATAAGCTTTCTTCAAAAATGACTAAATGCCAGGAGTCGGTCTGTGCATGTAAAATTCTACTTTGAACAAGAGTCTGAATATGTCCCGTGTTTAGAGCAGGAAAATGGGTCAACTGGCCGGGCCAAAAAAACGCAAGCGTGCTTATCGAGCCACTTTTGTCGGCCTGAGCCTGGTATTATTATGTCAGGCCAGTGATGGCCCACGGCTCATTTTGCAAGCAAAATAGGTCGCAGCTGGAATCGGGCAAAGGCCGCTCAAGCTCATGCCTAAAGAGGTTGGGCCAAACCACCTCTATGTTTATTGGGCCACTTTTTGTTGGCCCAGATCCGCTATCATCAGGCCGGATCAGTGATGGCAGGCCATCGACCCATTTGCCAGCTCTACCCATGTTATTGAAGAAAAAAGATGGAAAATTTTGAGTATCAAGCCAATGCTTCAAACCAATGACCGGATAGGCCAGTGTCTTTAATTACAGGCTGGTGAATAGCTGAATGAACAATTCATGACATTAAGGTCCAATTGTGGCGAACTAGATATTAAGTATTTTAGACTAAGTCAATAGATTTAAAAGCTAATGATAACATTACATATGTAACAAGTAAAGAGGGCCGGCCCACCTTTATAGTCTTCGAGATTAAAGATAGCAGCGAAGTCCTCACTTTGTGCCTGCAAACAAGCACAATGACTTATTTTAGGAACAAGACAGCCTACCATTGACAATTCTTTCTTCTACAACTTAATGAGACTTATACAATATAAGAAAACAATCTGCCAATTTTTTATACAGTTTTATGATGTTGAAAATTTTGTATAGCTTCGGATAAATAGGCAAAAGGTATTTCTTTTTCATATGCTCAACTCTTTAACAATCATTGAAACTGTCTTTATTCACCATTACAACATCAAATGAAACCCCAAAGCAAAATTTCATAGTGAAGAGGGAAACGATAAATATTCAGGGGGGGAAATGGAAGTACGAGAAAGAAATGAACCTGAATGTGCAATAACAATTGTTCTTGTGCCTCAATGTTATGAGAAATATCCTCACAAATGTGATCATATTTTGCTATCTCCTTCCTGAAAAGATCTTCATAGGAGCCTGTGCAAGTCATTAGCTTTGGTAGTATATCATCCTGAGGCCATATAACATAAACTTAGTAATAGTGAGAAAGAACTATATGTTGGAAATACAACGTACAAAGAATAAGGAAAAACCCAAATTCCAAATTTATCACTAAATATTGAAGCCCACCTTCCTCTTCATCTCTTTAAGCATATCTTCAAGGCCTGCTCGTTGTGCACCGAGTGTCTCTAATTGCCTCTGCACAGATAATTGTAAACGATAAATCTCTACATATTACATGATATAATCAAATTTTGAAGGTTGATTAGCATGTAGACTAATCTTATTCTTATGAGGTACAATTTAAAAAATTAGATGACTCCATGTCCATTAAATTCCCTAAGGTTGTTTTTGGGTTCTTGGATTTCAATTTTTTTTTTTTTTTTTTTTTTTTGTTTTCAATAGTTTTT
>JAYMTF010002766.1:0-17131 GCA_036897485.1 Pelargonium nanum | reverse complement strand
AGGAACTTTTTCGTATTGAAACAGTACGATATGACATCCGGTCTCTGCTAGTTCCACTTGCGCCCTCCTTCGCAAAGGACCTCGAACATCGAAGCGAACCTTGAATCGGGCATAGGACCCCCAACCACCCTTAAAGTTCAAGGGGTCAGATTCCACATATCTACTGATTTCCCAAGTCCGAGCACAACCTTTCAGAAACATAGTGCATAGGAATACCTCTTGCTTGGACTCATAACTCCAACTCAAACAGCTCTCTTGAGTACGGATTATCGCCCGAACCCAGACGATCAAGTAATAGGACCTTTCCATTGTAGGTCCAAGGTCCTTGATTTTGGATTTTATACGCATCGTCCTCGCCATATACCTCGAAAAGGTATTTGATCTGTTTCGATGGGTTTGGATCCGGGTCGTACAACTCCTTCATCGTAACTCCAAGCTTCGGTCACCACAGCCAGGCCAAGACTTGTTGCATATTTGCAAAATTAACCGGGGCCTCTGCGACCTACAAAACTAATAACCAATCTGGATCCCGCTTCCTTTGGCGCCTCCCCTCGATTGTACTTCAGCATGACCAACTCGTCGTCCATCTCCAAACTTTGGACCCTACGAGTTAAAGCCTCGACCCCACCTGTCAACATCGACCCTCCCCCTGCCACACTTCCCGACCCGACCGCCGCACCCACCAGTCCGGCCACCACGCCACCTCCCGCCGCACCCTCCAACCCCGTCGTCACCACTCTCTTTCCCTTCTCTCTCTGCCCTGTCCCGACACCCCCCATCAACCCACCGGCCGCTCCTCTCATAGCAGGTACCTCACCGGCCGCAAGCCCGATAACCAGATTTCGGCACCCCCTCCACTATTTCCGCCGCCGGTCACCACTCCACTACCCTCGCCCCTCTCCCTTCCCACACCGCCACCCGTCCCTTGCCCTCCCAAATCCGTCATAGTTGCACACACAAAGACAACAATCACACAAGCTCTTAGAGAAATAGAGAACAGCTCTACACACCCCATCAACCTAGAGTGGATATATATCACCACCTCCTAAACCCTACTGCTTCACTTACCAAACCCTAGTTGGTAACACTCCAGAGAGAGAACAGACCTCTTTTTCCTGTGGATTTTTATATCTTATTTGAATCATTTGAAATAACACTCAATAACTAATGTCATTGTTGAGACTAATAATTTAAATACGAAATTGTTATTATGTCTATTGATGGCACTAAATAAACAAAAAAAAAAAACAATATGAATTTCATTATTATTTTGAGTATGTATACATAACAAGCATGAAAAGTTTATAATAAGTAATCTAGCTAGTATGCACTGATAATTAATCAGACTATTAAGCCTCAGTTTACAATATGTAATACGGAGTAGTATTATTTGTTTATTTATATAATTATATGATAACATTATAATTATTTTAATTGAATTTTTTGAGTCCCTACAAAAGATTTATGGGACACTAGCTATCTTCGGATTGGAATTTATTGTTGTTTGTTGCTCCAAGCCTCCAACTCATTGTTTAAGAATTAAAATTAAAACAAGCGCATTATTTTTATTTTGAGGTACTAAAAAAATATAAATATTCTTTAATTTATTTTCTTTATAAAAAAATAAGTGCAATAAAGGACAAAAGTTAGCCATAACCATTCGATTTTGGCTCTCACCACATGTCGCAATTAGATCCCATCCTTTGTTTTTGTCTCGGGATGTTTTAATAATTAAATATTAGAAGCCATAAACTATAATAAGATACTAAAGCTAATAAATTTGTGAAAGTACAAGGATATGTTACAAAAATATTTGTATAATATTTTGTGAGAATTAACAAGATATGAAGCATAATGATAACTTTTCTGAATCAAATATATGTAAAATGTTTAAATTTAATATTAAATTACAAAAATGAGAAAGAAAAACAAAAATGTCACATACATTGCCATATCATTTTGTGAAGAAAAAAATGGTAAGAATTTAAGACAAATTTCATTTTTTTTTTAAATGATTAAGACTCTTTGTTCTTATTTTACTTTGATCTCTTGTTATTGGCTAGTATTAGTTAACCAAATGAAGTCAGTGTCGTTACTTTACGAAAAGATATTAATCATCATTATGTTGTTAACCATCCCCATAAAAACAATGTGCACGTGAAATTCTTGAAACAAGATGGAAGTTAAAAAACAAATATCGTAGCAGCAAGCATATGCTGAAACCATGGTTGGTCCATTTTGGCATCTCTGTACCCATGAAAATGAATTTAAGGTTTCTGTCTAATTAAGTCTTTCGATGGTCCCAAACTCAAACTGTAACAACCTATAGGAAGCCATTCTCTTTGCAAGCATGGATATATATATATATATATATATGTTTGTATGTATATGTATATATGTATTGGGCTACAAGAACTTTAATTGTGATGTCAGTGTTTTTTAAGGAAAGGAGTAGAATTTATTGTAAATAACAAACCAGACAAAAAATTGAAGTTGATAATTGAAATCTTAATATTAATTTTATACTTTAATATGTCTCTTCATATGCTAATCCGTTATCGCTTTGTACATGGTTCATGCATGGCAAGTCCAATTTTTTGCCTAGTCCTGAAATTTTGTATGGGTGATGGTAGGTTTAGGATCTTTAGTTATCAATGCTCTGATAGCAAGTAAAAAATCAACTCAACTAAAAACTGGTGACTCATCTTTGTTGTCTCCCATCTTGATATCCACGAGCAGAGTCTGTTATCTGGCATGCACATGATCATGTATCCATGAAGTCTATCGTCACTTGATGTACATGTTGAGCTAGTCTTCCACTTGCTAGTTTAAATTTTTGGGTTGGAGTCAAGATTAACATTTATAGTATTCAATTAATATTTTTTCCAATTATGAAATGATTTACCTACTCACTAGTTGATCAATAAATTTTAAATAATAATAATTAGTTTATGTTCTATCTCACACAAGCTCAAGAACATTATCTGAGAGACTTTGATTTATTATTAAGTAGGCCTTAATTAATTTAGAGGACACTTACTAATATTGATAATGTATATATGCTTAGTTAGAAATGATAAGATGATTTATATAGTTATTTACATGAGTTGATTTGGTCATGTTAACAAATTTTGATGGGCTCAATTCTAATTTTTAATGTAAACTTAGGCTTAGTAAGTGGAGCCAACATTAATAATCAAGAATAATGAAAACTGTTAATCAAATTTATAGTAGTTAATAAGGGTATTGAAATCATACAAAAAAAATATTTTATTAACAAAACGACATATATTATTAACATTTGTCGTGTTCGATCTACCATTGACAAAATCGTTTATTGTTAACATTTATTGTATGTGATTTCTCACGAATGAAACGACTGTTATTAATATTTGTCGTATTCGATTTCATGTCACTATCTTTGTTGCTTGAATAAGCAACAAATAGCCAAAAATCAGTTGACTAATTAGCACCACTTTTTCTTGGTGAGAACATCCAAAAGAAACAACTTGACTTGTTTTGGATTTTGTGGAGGAAGAAGGGCACATAACCATCCAAATTGAATTAGGTTTAGTTGAAACCTCAAATAATTGAGGCATGCACAACCAATGAAGAGTCAAAGTGCAAAACAAAAACAAACCTTACTTTTTATTACTTCCCATAACCATGATTTTGTTTCTTCTTTTTAATGTAATTGGAAGATATATATTTTAGGGTTAGCAACTTATAGCTAGAATGGTCCTGCAACCATTCTTTTAGATTGAAAAGAAAAGGCAATGCATGCCTCCTAAAGCCACCTCTAGCTCTTAGGTGGAAAGAACAATTAAGCAAGTAATTAGCTGCTCATTAAGGTATTTTTTACTATTAATAATTAGATTAGCATCAAAAGATTATAGTCCATTTTAAATGTATATGTAGCATGTATGGGATTTATTTTCTGAAAAGAAACAATAATTGCATCAAACTTTCAGGAGAATAGACAACTAATTACTAATAAAAAAAATAGTCTCCAAAAACTAGAATCTCCAACCGTCCTTTCTCTTCTTTCGAGTTCTTCAAAAAAAATCTTTGGACTATATATCGTCAATTTTATTTATTGGCGGTGACTCTATCTTTTTCAATTGAGTAAACACATATTTATCATATTTGATCTGGTTAGTCTTGTTCTTTTGTTGGTTTCATTATCACTATTGATTCCTCTTATTTGATACACTTGCAGGCGTCTTGTTATCATCATATTCATCTTCATTATAGGTTAGCTTGTGAGAGTATGTTTACTACGAGTATATAGATTATTTTCATGCTTTTATGTTTTGAATCGTATTTTAGTAGTTATGTTAGTTCTATAGTTTGTTTCTACTCTCTTAGTGGAGGTTGTAGTGTGTCTTTCTTGTTGGAAGTTTTATTTTGTCTTCTTTTGTTAGAAGTTGTTTTTATCATCATAAGTTGGTGGATTTTGTTTAAGACTATTGCACATGAGATTTTTTTAGAAAAGACGTGTCTTATTATTCGACTGTTGCACTCAAGATTTTAACCAACTTATAACAGTCGATAATTCTTATGAGTATTCGAGATTAGCGAATCGAGTTACTCGTGTTTAAATATGTCAGATCTACTTCTAATGAAATATGTAATTCACCATTAATAGTAACGAAATTAATATTTTATTAATTTAGCATAATTAAAGAGTTGTCCACCTCCACCCACTATTAAAATTTTAATTATATTGTTGAGTTTATAAAAATGAAGTCAAGGAGACATAAAAGGGTGGGAATTAGAAAATGGAAATATTCATTACTAGTTCAGGTCAGCTGAGTCAATTAGATCCCTCAAAAGCTTATTGACAGTGCATTGCAGTACTAACACAGATCAGGCCTGTTGGTGCAATGCAAGAGCCATTTTCATGAGCTTGGAGAGACCTTCTTTTAGGTTTTTAACATGCATGTCAATTGCAGACTGGTTTAAAACTCACAAGGTAGGGTCAAGTTCTTGCCATTTTATTAAAATATTGAGAATAAAAATGGTTTCTTTATTAATATTTTTACTTAAAAGAAACCAGTTTTTGATGCATGGTGAGCTAGACTTGGTCACCACTCACTTTCATATTAATTTAGGTATTATTCAGTTGCAACTTGCCAGTGGAATGCATGATTTGACAGTAAATTAAATTTATTGAAAAGGTATAAAGTTTAAAATAAAAATGAAAATTAAATAAAAGGATAGTTAGTAATGAGATAGTGTTATGCAATCTGAAATACAAATGGGTTTGGTAATGAAGATATGTATACCAAACTTTATTTCCACTAACATCTTGTCATGTTCCAAATTGCTTATATTATGTAACCCATAAACTATTTTAGCTATAGCTATGAATTTTTTGTTTTGTTTTAATTATTTTGTAGAGATTATTTAGTTATAATTATATGATTTCAATTAAATACAAATTAAACTATAAATTATGTTAGTTTCAATTAAGATACTACAAATTATATAATTTATTAAAATATTTAATTAATTATTGAATAGGTTGAAAACATAATACTACAAATCATATAATTTTTTAAATTATTTAATTGATTAATTGTTGTATAGATTATATTTAGTGACCTATCCATATTGCATGGTAAGAATTACATTACGTAGTTGAGAGAATATCCCATTTGTCGAGAGCAATGATGTCCAAGTCTTAAGTCTAAACCCTTGTCACTTTCATTAAATGCATTCTATCCACTTTTTATTCCATGCATGCCAACTATTCATTTTCTCATTATTTCAAAAAGAAATCATAAAGACTTGATTCATATCATGAGATATTTTGTAGATTTCTTAAGCTATAGTGAGAATGCAATGGAGTTTATGCACAATAAACATGGGCTGTCATGGTTATTCATAGCTACATTGCTTGCAACAATTACTCTATAGATATGGTAATTCTGCTGACGATAAAGAAAGTATATAGTATATGAACGATTCTTGATTTGATCACTGTCAGAAAATTAATTCTTAACCTCGACAGAGAATTAACTGCTATTATTTTTGTTTGTGATTTACAAACTAAGTATGTATGTATGTATTTGCTATGAAATACATTTTTTGTTGTAAATTTGAGACGAAAATTTTATTATTGTGACAGACTTCGTTGGTGAATTTTGGTTAATTTGCTGAAAACACATTGCAACGGACAATTGTCGCAACGTTTCAGTGATTTGCAACATAGACCCTCTCAAAAGTCAATAATTAGCTATCGAAATCCACTGCTAATCATCAACGTTGAGCATATTCCCAATGGCCTCCAATCTGTCGCAACACAAGAGTAGCAACAAATATTTTCATCACATGTGAACAATTTTATTGCGGTGGTCTTGTAAATTAAATTTAACATAACGCATATGAGTAAATCGATGTTTAACTATGACACTCCGATATTTATTAAATCAAAGAGGGAATAAATGAAAATATTCTACATATATATAAAAGGGTGGTCATATCATGATATATTTGATGATCAACAGTTAAAATGGCATCTTTGTAACAAACTTTTAATGTATATTGATTTGATCGAATGGGAAAAATATAATTGGTTGATTGAAGAAAACAGGGTAGCATTTGCATATATGGCCTTTGAAGAGAAGCATTTGCTCTCTCATGTGATTCGTTTTCTTTCTTTTTCATATTTGCTGTTGCTCTTTGCTACCAAATTTGTACTCTTATTTTTATTATTTTATGCCTATTTGTCTACCTATGATATTAACTTTTTCTCGTTTGTAACAACCTATAATAACTTATGGCCGACATATATATTTTCTTATTCTTGATTAATTACAATTAACCTAATCCAACTAAAATCTCATGTTTTTCAATTTTGATTTTGTATAAATCATGTATTAAATTGTAAAAATAAGCATCTCATTTCTTTTCATATTTGGAACTCATATAAAGATAAAAACACAAGTTTGAATCTAAGCAATTTAAGCAAATTCAAAACAAATTTATTGTGTATTATAAGTTTTTTTAGTGCTGCATGTATATATATTCCCACTTGTATTAAATTTTTGAAAATAAATTATAAGGGATTGATTCTTCACATGAGAAATTGTACCATATATTTGTTCAATAGTATTAGTATATTCCTTTTTTGAAGGGTATTAGTATATTCCTAGTTAGGACAGCAATAATAAGTTGTGCAATAGGTCCATAAAGTAAAAAATAATTATAATAATAAGTATAACTTACAAGGGTAAATCTCAATTTACTTGAAGAATTATTAGTTGGCACTCGGTCGAGATACAAAGAAAATATATTTGATCGGGCGTTTGCGCTCACAATTTTATTAAAACAGATATAAATGTTAGATTGTGAGGCTTCATCATCTCATTGGCTTGATTTATTCGTCTCCATATAAAATGTGATAAAATTATTTATGTTTTTTGTTTATTATATATTTGATATTTTGTACTAGCTTATAAAACTAGAGTACCTTTGATTGTAGCTTATATTTCCTTAAATATAATAAACATCCACTCCATAGGGTGGGTTGGAGACCAAACCTAAAACATAGAGCACCAATGGCTTTGGTGACCAATCAGCCAAAATTTGCTAGAACATGGGAGTTTGGGCAATTACCAAAATTGGACCCTACTTTAAAAATCAAGCTTCATGATCACTGAAGGCAACACATATGACATAACATTGGTCCCAATTTTATTTGTTTTTTCATGTTATAGCAACAATCATTCATCACCCAAATCCACCCATTGATTCCATCTTTCAGCAAGAATGTTCATCCTTTTCACACACAAAATGTTTTTTGAGTTTTTGTTTGATTTTGAAATATTTTGGTTCCAATTTCTTTTAAGGGAAGTCTTGTTGCACATTTCGTATTCTACATTAAGTGTACTTAGGGACGTGTTGAATGTCGTCGGTTGAATGTGAGAGTGGCTTTAAAGTTTGGCCATAGGTAGAGACTTCGCTTTGCTCTTTCTTGAAACAAAGGATGTGTCGCGCGCGGATCGTTGAAACGAAGATGGAGATCCATACAATACATTTGCCGTTAATAGTTATTAATTTAACCCTAAACACTAATGATAGATGCGGCGAGTAAATTTGCATGTCATGTGATAAATCAAAAATTTAGTCGACGGGAATTGACTCATATGAATGAAGTTTCATAAATGCGACAAGCGAACTCGACGATATGATAAAGAGCAAAAATATTGTGGGCCTCAGTTTATTCAAAGGTATATTCTAGTAACACGTTATCAGTCTATTCTGCATTTCTGTTACAAATAAATAATGTTGTTGGTAAGAACATAATTAGAAGACATGAAATATGCAAGTATTCAACGGGCATAAAATTGCAATGACTTCCACAATTGCAACCAACGGAAAACACAATTAAATACGGTACGAAACAAAAATATATATAAGTACATTGACACACCCCTTCAACGGCGAGAATTTTTCCGGATCATATTTGCTAAATATTGCTATAGGGAAGGAACATGAAAATGTTACAGATAATATACTGAAAATATATAAATTAGAAAGTATATGAGACTAAGAAGAAGAGCTTTAGCAAGTATAGATGATTATGTAGTGAGAAATGTTGCGTACAAACTTGAAGTATGACGCTAAAGTAGTGAAATTAATATGAACAATTTAATATTAATAGGTGGAATCTCCTCTTCGAAATATTCCAAATGAGAAGACGCGGTAATTACATTGTGAAAATGCATAAGATAATTAAAAATTAAGTCTATTCAAAATATGGAAAAATGAACTTTAAAGATGTTGTCACACAACAACACGATACTTATAACACAAAAATATATTAATATTAATATATTATAGTATTCTACCACTTCAAACCATTAGCTATAGTAATTATGATCCATTGCAATCAATCCACGAAATCTCCTATTCGAAAGGTTCTAATTGAGATGATGTTACAAATGTCTACCCATCAAGTCCATATAGATAGTAATATGTAGAAGTTGCATTGAGAAAATGTAATAGACAATTAAGTATCAATTATTTCAAAGAACACAAAAACAGAATTTCAAACATGTGGTTGCACAACAACATGGTGTGTACCACCACGTACCGTGTCACGTCGAGTAATGAACAACGTTATAGATAAATTCAAATTTACATGCTTCAGAGTTAAAGTATCATTAATTAAGTTGAAACCTGGTAAGACGTTGAACAAACTAATTTCATCGTACTTCACTATTTCATTCCATTGGTCATAATTATTCTCTCTTAGTAGTTCAAATCATAAATTTACCACACTTTACAACAAAATTACATTGAAATATCGATGAAGAAAATAAAAACTATCACTAATTAAAACAATTAAAATTTTGCACCGATGAAATTAATGAGAAGAGATAACCTTATGAACTGCAAATACATATCTAAACAGAGATATTAACAAAATTGAGAGTTTAAGAATTTACCAACAAAACTTGATCTTCCTTAACCAAGCCAAGAGTAGCGGTTGTGCATTAAGAGAATGCATATGTTTTGTTTGTCCGTGTAAATACTTGTTGCCTAGGTAGCCTACGGTTTGCCCATATTTTTACATGTGTTTTACCTTCATGCGCCTGATTTAGTCACATGCTATGTGCACTTAATGTGCAATAAGTGATGTGCTCTCATACACTCTTTTTGTTTCAACTCGCATATACTAATTTATATATAAAAAAATGTTTAGTAAATTTTTATTTCAATTTTTATAATCTTGGTGACAATTACTAATAATAAAAAACTTACCACAAGTGCATTTTAATGTAACTCACCACTTAAATTAATTCTCTTAATTAACCTTTTTAGTACTTACTTCTTGGGGCCAAACCAACACAAGGGCTTGTTATAAGACACAAGCTAGGCCAAATTCAGCATAAATTGTCCATAGTTAATTGAGTAGCTATATTAAAATTACCATATACAACTACTTAGGTGACAAGGATCAATATATATTAATGGCCTAAAAAAATGAAGACTTGTCCTGTATTCACTTTTTCATCAGTCACTTTCTTTTTCTTCCTATTAATATTTTTTTTTTAAGTGATTGACACAAAATAAGACAATAACAAATTAATTACCTGGAAAAAAGAGAGAGGAGGGAGTGGAAATAGCACCAAGCTCAGTACATTACTTACTCTATATAACTGAATTCAAGTCCTAGGAATGTGCAAGCTCAAGCCTTAGTTTCCAATTGTTTCCATGTCCTCTGTTTCTGCTCTGTTTTTGCTCTGTCTCTCTACACTCCAACTCCACCCTCTCTTCTCTGTAGATTCTAAGGTTAGTCCAATTTTTTTGTGTAATTTATTTCTTGTTTGGTTGCATAATCTAAAGCAGAATCTGCAAAATTGCTCTGTTTTTTTATGTCATTCCAGTTGTTTTGGTCTTAGCCACATTCTACAAACCCTCTCCTCCTCTGCTTCTGCTCTGTTTCTGCTCTGTTTGTACTCTGTTTCTGGGTTTTGGATAGAGAAGCAAACATGTGCCAAAGTAAAGATAAATCTAGAGAAACAATAAGTACCACTGAGTACTTAATTTCCAAGAGTGGAGACTTTTCCTCCAATGGAGATGCTGAAGGAAACAACATGAGATCGCCACGAGAAGGCATAGGTAGATTCTTACACGGTTTGCTCCGGTGGCTGGTCGCCGGATTCCTCCCAAAGTTGCCACTAAACCAGGTACTAATTGTGTCCCAAGAAATTGCTTGATTGTTAAAATCATATATACATTTGCATGACTTGATGATCAAGAAATTCAAATTGAGTTCTATGATTTTGTTTTGTACTTTGAAGTTTACATTTTTACTTGTATTAATCACATGTGCTATATGTGTATGAAAACGATGGTCTTATCTTTTGGTATCTGATATGAAAATGATACTCTTTCCATTTTTCAAGTAAAAAAGATTTTGACTTTATACAAAATAGCATATGTGAATTTGGACTATATGTAGACTTGAAAGTGATATTGATTCATAGTTTTTTGAACCCATTATCTTTGTGGTGGAGATGGGTTTTAGAATTGGGCAAGAAAACTAGTCAGTGCACCTCATATTCAGTTTCTTTTTGTGGCAATTCTGATGAAGAAGAGGAGTGGAGATGCTCAGTTTTTAATTCTTTTTATAGAATCAATACAATCCGTACCAATGAAACAGCTCATTCTGATTTGCATTCATGTTGGTGTTTGTGGTTCCCACTTTGGAGTTTAAATGGTATATTCTAATTCTATCTAACAATGTGGTTCAGTGGGTAGCATCATTTTCATTGGCTCCAATTTCCCATTAACATTTCAAATTTCAATTGATAGCATCTGCAAATCAACTGATGATTGTTAAGTCAACTATGGAGTTTGTAAGGAAAAAAAAGGGATAATAAAATGATTTTATGAGGAGTAAATAAACATGCATGTTAATAATACTGTACCTATATATGGGAATTTCATAGTTTTCCTCTATTAGAAAGATTTGATGTGATTCCTTGTTTCCAAAATATGTCTAATTCATGCTTCACGAGAAAGCAATGAATTTGAACTGTCCGACACTAATATATATGTATATAACTATACTCCATATTGATCATTCGCGATTGACTGTAACATTACCGACATGCAGGTTGGAGAAGAGTTGGTGTCCTTGGGGAAGATTACGGGCCCTCTTGTGATGACAACCTTGCTGATACACTCGCGGTCTATAATTTCCATGCTGTTTCTGGGTCATATGGGGAAAATTGAATTGGCTGGAGGATCTCTTGCGATTGCCACGGGAAATATTACAGGCTTCTCTATCATCAAAGGTCTTTCCGCGGGAATGGATCCCATTTGCTGCCAAGCTTTTGGGGCCAAGAGATGGTCTGTTCTCAGCCAAACCTACCACAAAACTCTCTGCCTTCTCTTACTTGTGACCATACCCATCTCTCTCTTGTGGCTTCATATGGAACCTGTATTTCTGAGGTTAGGTCAGGACCCAGATATCACCAAAGTTGCTAAGGTTTACCTGGCTTTCTCCATCCCCGAGTTGCTGGCTCAAGCCAACCTACAGCCTCTCAGGATCTTCCTGAGAACTCAAGGCTTGACCACCCCGCTCACCATAGCAGCTGGCATTTCTGTCATTCTTCATCTCCCCATCAACTACTTCCTTGCAACATATCTGAATCTAGGGGTGAAGGGTGTTGCGCTGGCTCTCGCGTGGAACACGGTTAACTTGAACCTGGGATTGCTGGTTTACCTGCTTTTGTCTCAGAAGGCCCTGAAACCTTGGCATGGGTTGACGACTGTGTCCTTCTTCCAAGGATGGAAGCCATTGCTGGCGATGGCCTTGCCTAGTTGCTTGTCTGTGTGCTTGGAGTGGTGGTGGTATGAAATAATACTGTTTCTTTGTGGCTTACTGGACAACCCCAAGGCAAGTGTGGCTGCTACTGGCATCCTCATTCAAACCACAGGCTTTCTGTACGTGTTTCCATTTTCTCTGAGCTCTGGTGTATCTACCCTCATTGGCCACGCTCTGGGGGCCGGCCAACCATCTCGTGCCCAGTGGACAGCGGTAATTGGTCTCGTTGCTGCATTTGCCTATGGACTCTCAGCTCTTGTTTTCATGACTGCTGTGAGATCTGTGTGGGGGAAACTGTTCACTTATGAGTCCCAGATTCTGGATTTGATATCAGCTGCACTTCCAATCTTGGGGTTGTGTGAACTTGGAAATGCTCCCCAAACAACAGCCTGTGGGATCTTAACAGGAACTGCACGCCCTAACATTGGTGCTCGTATCAATTTGTGTTCCTTTTATCTTGTTGGACTTCCCGTTGCTATCCTCGCAGCCTTCACATTCAAAATTGGCTTTCAGGGGTTTTGGTTTGGGCTACTGGCATCGCAATTTACATGTGTGTGCATGATGGCATACGCATTGTTGCAAACAGATTGGAAGCACCAAGCTAAGAGGGCTGAGGAGTTGACCCTATCCATAGGAGAGAGAGATGAATTAGAAAGAGGTTTAATTAATGAACTCTAAATCACCAAAACTAACTATGTTCATGAGTAACTTTTTGACAAGAGTTTTCAAGGATTCCCAGGTAGCTTATAGCATATAAAAGAGTACAAATAGGACTTCTCGGGTATGGTAGAGATATTGACGGTCTGGATGTTGAAAAAATAGAACTTACATTACTCTGTTATAGATCAAATGATATTCATTGGTTTATCACATATAAAGCAGAAGAATTCTTTTCTTTTCATGTTTAAGGTGTGTTTACTGAGTAGAGTAGAAACCTAAGGAAGGTCATTATTGTTTGGCACAATTTATATGTCAAAAGCCAAACCTGCCGATAAATAAAATGAAGTATTTTGTGTTTACTTTCTTTCACCAATTTCCTTTGTACTGTGAAGGAGGTATCAATCTAACGTGGAAACCTACATTGTCTAGTATATAGTTGCAAAACATGGCGATTTACCTCAATGAGGACATTCTGATGACTGGAACAGTTCCTTAGTCTTCAAGCAAATGAGCAAAAGAATATAATTTGCGTTTCATATGGGGCTTTGGAGACTACACCATCAGCTAAAGTTCCTGCACAGATCAGGATTAATAGATCAGCATATTAAAGATTTTAAATGCCGTGACCAATGTGGTAATATGAGATGTGCATGCCCAAAAAAATACCTAACTCAGTATCATCGTTCTTTTCTGAACAAGAAAGTATTATTAGATTAAGTTGGTATATCATTCTCAACTAACGAGATAAGCATTGGGTCTGACGAGAGAATCCACCAAAGAGCCCAGTAAGAATCCAGTAAAGGGAATAAATATAGTTGCCTATTTCAGTATCTTTATAGTTTTGATAATCTGCAACATACCGAGAAACATGTCTAGCCCTTTCTTCCACCCTCTCCCAAAACAATAAGGAACTTGCAAAAGCTGGTGCGCATTCTAGCAGCATTCTGAAGTTCATTTTTTCAATTATACATTACACGTTTAAATGAGTTAATGATGTATGCAGTTATCTTATCTCAATCATTTAATGATATATGAATTTTGCCGTTGTAAAATTATTCCTTTCAGAAGGAAGAAATTTCACAGCTCTCCAATTAAGTGATAACTAAATACTCCAGAAACACCAAATGACAACCAAAAAATTAATAAATACATGAAATGAAGGGACACCATGAGCTGGACTATCCTAAACAGAACCACATAAAGACAATATAGCTTCAAGTAAAAGTTTAATACAAAAGGCATCTAAAGTTAGTTTAGCTAGCCTCCCATTATGTTGCTCCGCCGTTGCTTGATCTCAGAACGCACAAACCAGAGCCACTGTGTTAAAATGACTTTTGACAGTACAGAGGCCCATACATCGTTCTCATTTAGTCATTGTGATACGTGTAAACCACTAAACCAGAAACACAAATACTTCAAAATGGTTCTTGAAATCTGACATATACTAAAGATTTTGATAATGTAATACACCAATATTATACTCAACAACAGTTAGTTGTGACGGCAGAGTATATCTATCAATCCAGCAAGATTAACACAGTTGTGAAGCAGAGAAACTCTTGTAAAACTCCATTTAGAGGTAATACCAAACGACCACACTACATTTGCTTTGCCTAACTATGTAAGTGTAAAGCACATAAATAATGAATCCCATATATTACATCCTAAACAATAATCACCTAACCCATTAGTAAAAGCACTGCATAAACTGGAGATCCTGACAAGTGATAACCAGATATAATGATATCCACTCCACCATACTCTGACTAGTGGAACTTATTGACCTTGGAAGCCTTTATTGGATAGCTGGAATAAGAGCCACAAAAATCACATAGTTGGTTCTTGAATACCTTATAAATGACTGTCTAAATACTCGGATAACTAATCATATTCTCAAATTGATGGGCTCTTAAATCCTAACTTACTATGCAGGTGATGTTTTACTGTCTTTAGATAAAATCTTAATGCTACTTTACGTATACAAAATTACAAATGTGTTCAAATTAAAGTTATAAAGGAAACGAGTTGTGCGTTGAACGTCACAATCTTAATTCATCAATATTGAGATATCATTGCTTTCCGCTAAAATTATTGGTCAACCGCAAAGAAACAACAGGTTTCTCTAAATGGAAAGCCAATAATTCAATTGTTTCGCCTTATCCGCAATTAACTTGAGAAACTCAAACTTGTTCAGTACTGGCTACCAATTCTAATAATTATCCTCACAGTCCCCCTCGACAACTACAACCTCTTCTCCATCTCCGCACATCAAAAGGCCGTACCAAACAAAAACAAAAGCAATGTGAGCTGAGAGATGGTTCCTACCATAAACATGACAAACCCATTAGGGACTTTGTAAAGGCGAGCTAAGAGATGGTTCCTATCACAACCTATCAAACTCCTTCAAACTATATATCATGAATCAATTCGAGTATGCTCATTCTACAATTCTCTCAAAAACCCTTTTGGAATTGCAATTACTACCTTATACTGTCGTGTATATCTCAAGATCAAAGTAATTGTGAATCACTCAACATATTCTAAACAGCAGAATAGTGAGTAAATGGAAAAGGGAAAAAAGAGAGTAAAAAAACAAGCATTTGGGAATAAAATGACCTAAAACACGCACCGATTAAATACTGCTGCTTTGGTTGCTGAATCTGAGCAATTCCGGCTGAAAATCTATAAAGCCTTCAAACAAAAGCATCAGCAGACTCGATTCCTTCCTCACCATGCTCTTGGAGTCCGTAATTTTGAGAAATTCGGAAACAATGATGGTCGGTCTGTAGAGTTTGGGGTCTACAACAGGACATGAAGAGAATAGGATTTTAATGTCGTCTTCTTCAACTGTCAAAGTGTTATAGGTGCAAAATTGCCCGGGTCCAAAAAGTGTTAGGGTCGCTCCAAATTGGTGGTCTAGCTCTTATTGTTTGCGCAATGAACACGCTATTAACCAGAGACTTTAAATGTGCTTTTGAGGTACTGTTGCGGATGTGCGAGTAAAACTCCCAACTTAAGTGGTATATATGTAATATGAAGAACACTTGAGAAAGACATCAATTGCAACGGACCTAAATATGAAAACATAATTTAAAGCTAGATTTTAAATCCTTAAACTTTCTTCCAGATAACTATTTATAAGAAAAATCTTACATGACAATGCGCGGGTCGTTGGTGGACTGTATCCTAATGTGAAGTCAACTAGTGGTTTTGAGACTTGGATGTCCAAGTGAATCATCCATCATGTGTGAGTCCTACAAGCATTACGACTTACGAGGGTGTGACCCTTCAAAGAGTGTTGTCGTCATGCTTAGGTTTCGAACTGTCTCAAATTCCAACTAATCATTCAAACGATGAGAAATGAAGTTGTTTTATCAAAAACGCTTACCACTTTGAGTAACTTTAATATCAAAGTTCAGCAACAATTCACGGGTCAAGTGATTCGCGCACCACTTAGACACATGGTCGGATCCAGAATGTTTAGTTGATGGGGACAAAATAATTATATAATATTATATAAAAGTAATTAATTAGTTGACAAATAGATATATATTTAAAAGAATAATACAAAATGTTTCATAGCTTAATTGGTTGGGTGTTCTTATTAGTGTAACAAAGGTAATTTGTTCAAATTTTCATCCAATAAATTTTTGATACCACAGTGTCTTGGGTTTGATTCACAATGGACACTGTTGATATCCTAGTCATCATGTACTCGTTCTATCCATATTAGGGACTTGGAATATTTAATGTGGATTAATATTTCATTTATTTTCATAACCCTAAAATAGGTGCAGAAAAACAAAACTCATCTAACAAAAAGGGAGGTGATAATTCCATCATGGGAAAGGATAAATCCACCCATTTTGTATGTGTTAAGACAAAAACACCCTTTAGTTTAATTACTCTCATATTTAATGCCACACTTATATTTTTCATTTTATTGAATTTGATACTAATGAGTGTAATTAATAATTTATACATTGTACTTTAAGAAATATATATTTATATTATATTAGATAATAAATACTTAACAGAACAAAAAAAATTGTTCTAGTTCAAAAAAAAATAATAAGTGTTCTTATTTGCTTACCAATAAGAAAAGATGAAAAAAAAATAGAT
>JAYMTF010002765.1:0-17138 GCA_036897485.1 Pelargonium nanum | reverse complement strand
GCTTGGCTTAGGCTAAGCCAAATATTTATTGGCTTAGATTCCTTATTCTCATATATATATATATATACACTCATTCTATCCCGGAATGAGAATCGTCTTTCTCTTAAATTTTTATTTTAAAATGATTGTTTTCTTTGTATTTTAAAAAAGTTTTTTGTCAATGAATTGTTAATGATATACATATAATAAGTTAGTTAATATCACTTAAGTTTCTTACTCTGCCATCTTAAAATGAGTGTCTGTATTTCTATTTTGACAAGAATTAATTAGAAGAAATTAATGTGTTATATTTACTCTTTTATTATCATGAATATGTGTTATAACAAACTTAAGTCGATATTAACTAACATGCATATTATAAGGATACTACTAACTTTTATATTATAAGGATATTATTGATAATTTATACATATCTAACTTCTTAATAAAGAAAAGATGACACTCATTTTGGGGCAACAATTCAAGAAGAACAATTTTGCTACATGGAGGGAGTATGACACATGATCCTGATGATCAAGACTCAAGAGTTAATATATCAAACCAACTAATTTCTTAATTTTTCTCAAAATAGAATAAAACAACCATTTTGATACAGACGTAGTAAACAATTTTTTTAGGACGGAGTAAGTATGATGGATAATACATATTGTTAGCATTAAGGTAATTAAACATTAAATTAGGATAATTGATGAGGCAGTGAATAAATATGTATGGTGTTAGTTTAATTGGGAGGTGCACTTGAGTAGTCAATTTGAGGTGGGGTTTTTAGGGTTGAGAAGGGAATAAGGGAACAAAAGAGATTCATGAATTCACGTGTGTGGATTGTGGAGCTGTCGAAATGGCTGTGCCTTTGCTTTCACATGAGATGGTCCTTCGATCTCTGATCATTCATATTCTTATAAACATACATATATATCATATATGCCCACATGATTCAGACCAGAAGTGGATCCGTATTTGCAAACATGGTCCTAGCAGCTGGATTGGATGGATAAGAATGAGATCATACATGATGCAAACACAAGACTTGGAGATTTAATCAATGTCTACCTATATTTTGCATTCCAAGGGGGAGCATATGTAGTACCATATTCATGATATATACTAAGTGAATAATTTTTAAAAAGTTTTGTTCATTAGAAAATCAGGAACAGGAGACAAGTGTTGAAAAAAGAAGTGATAACATATGATGCACAGAGTTATCTCAATCATTCTAAGGTCCGGTATGTTAAAATAAAAAAATTCATGATTTTTTAATCTGAGTCTTGACATCGGTTTCGATTTGAGACTCTAAAAACGAGATGTGTTCGTTGACACCTCGTTCACTTTGTTTGTTTTCAATTCTTCTTTGCTTCCTTTGTGTCTTCGCTTCTCATAGACAATCTCTAAAATTCACAATCAAATACATGACTTTTTTATAACTTAATCGACAATAAAGACATGTCACGTCACAAATAACACACGCCACATTTTCTTTGTTTCTTCAATTTATACATTTACTAAAATATTGTACATATGCCCATGTTGCACATACTAATTTACGGCTATTGGTTTCTTTTATGTAAATATTAAGGAACCACAATGATGGTTACATGTGTGTGTGTGAGCATTTGATGAATGATAATGAAGTGTTTAGGCATTTTGTAAGGAATACAAGCATGGCATTGGCACCACAAAGTATTTAATATGTGGAAGAGTTTTACAGTGAGAAATAGCTTTCTCTCTGTGAAGCTGCATGTTGAGCAATATATATGAGTGTGTACTGACACATGAGATAGAGAAAGAGAGATATATGGAATTCTTCATTGGCTTTTGGATAGTGACCATTCCTTTGTCTCATATTCACCCATTTGTAATGTGTAAGTTTTGGCTACCTTTAATATATTTCATTTGAGTAGTCCTTGTCCCATTTATATGCAATAATAGTAAATGGACCACTAAATGTTTGTCTAATCCATACAAAATTTACATGTTAAATGATGGAACCAAACCAGTACTCAAAAACTCTTTCCATCTTATCAAAAAAATAGATGTCCATTATAATTATCTCATTTTTTATAATTGATGTGTACTAAACTTTCATATTTGCACCTAATTTAGCATATTGAATGGCTTGTGACAAGATGTACAAGTGAAAGGAAGCGGGAAGGGAACATGGGCTATCCATTGGATGGCTTGTGGCAAGATGTGCAAGCGAAAGGAAGTGGGGAAGCATGGTCAGATACTTTATTCGGGCGGATATTTACGAGCAAGTATTACCCGAATAAGTCCTTCCTTGAAGCAGGTTAAGGATGTGTACTGAGGAATATTGATTCAAGGACGGGCATATGGGCTCTATATGATCTATGGGTGATGGTTCTGAATGAATTCAAGTCTCATGTTAACGTTAGGGGAGACATTAATATGGCGGATGGTCAAGGCTTAAGATTTATGGATCAAAGGGTTCACGAATCGGGTGAGTTGGACATGACGGTCTAACATATCGAGACCGGCGAATTGAATTTTCATAAGCGCGGCGGTCTGGAGACAATTTCTGTTGAGTGTCAAATCTCACATCATGGAAACCCTTCATTGATTTTTGAACAAGAAACTAGTGATAAAACTATCTCAATTAGGTTATGAAACGAGAAAGTGTACGTTATTAGGGTGATGATACATTTTCTCTGATTGTTAAATATGTGTCATTCTTTTCCATCGAAGTTGTTGGAGTGACCCTGGATGAGAAATGCAAAAGGACTTGCAATTCACACCAACAATAATGGAGAAGAAAATGATTTGTTGACATGGAGCCTAGACCTAGATCCCGTGAGTGAGCCAAACTTATTAACTGCTTTATCATCCCAAATCCCACAAAAAGCCAAAATCCAACTCCCACAACCCGACAACCTCCCGGCCGGCTCCTCTCACATGACACCAAAACCCAACCCCACCACCACCACCACCACCTCCTCCTCCTCTTTATATCTCTCTCCTTTCTCTCCTCTCTGTAGTCTCTTCTTTTGGGACAAGAACAATTTGAAATCCAGCAGATAGAAAAAGAAGTGTCATACAGAAAATAGGGATTAGACCCTTTTGTAGCCATGAAAAGGTTCTTTCAATTCTCGCTGAATCACTGATGGGTCTCTTTTAGTTTTTTCCTTTTTCTCTCCAATTTGACTTCTCTTTTCCTTCCTGCCAAACACTCCTCGGGATGAGAGTTTTTTTCTGATCGGTCCCTTTTTTTAGCCATGTCAAGAAAATCAAATCTTCTCCCAGAAAAAGCTGAACTGTCCATTTTCTTTCACTCATTTGCGCTCCATTTTCTTCACCATTTCTTGGATCGCTTCCCAATGTCAAGGTATCACTGTTAGTCTGGTCTCTATCTCTCCTCTGCAATACCACAGTGTATTTTCTTAAATTACTGTATTTGGAGTTTTGGACCTTACGAATTTCATGATGCAATTTACTGAAAACCCACCTCCGCTTTTGCACCAAATCACACCCATTTTTGCACCGTCAAAATCGGATAGCAATATAGGCTCCATGAACAAGAACCAGGTCCACCGGACCCGTCCCTGGCCGGGTTTTCCGACGTCGAAGGCGCTCGGAAACTTCGGCGACGCCAATTGCATGGAGCAGCTGCTGGTTCACTGCGCCAACGCTATCGAGACCAACGACGCCACTCTGGCGCAGCAGATCCTGTGGGTTCTCAACAACATAGCGCCGCCGGACGGCGACTCCAACCAGCGCCTCACCGCCGGCTTCCTCCGCGCCCTCATGGTCCGGGCCGCCCGGAGCGGCACCTGCAAGATGCTGGCCGCCGCCATGGCCAACGCCTCCAACCTCCCCATCCACACCCACAAGTTCTCCGTCATCGAGCTCGCCGCCTTCGTGGACCTCACGCCATGGCACCGGTTCGGGTTCACCGCTGCCAATGCCGCGATTCTAGAAGCTTCGGAAGGCCACTCCGTGATCCACATTGTGGATCTAAGCCTCACGCATTGCATGCAGATCCCCACGCTGATCGACGCGCTCTCTAACCGCCTCGAGGGCCCGCCTCTCGTGAAGCTCACCGTGGCGGGCTCCACCGACGATGTTCCTCCGCTGCTCGACCTCTCCTACGAGGAGCTCGGGCACAAGCTCGCCTCGTTCGCCCGATCCCGAAATGTAATGCTCGAGTTCAGGGTAATCCCCTCTAGCTCCTCGGACGGCTTCTCGTCCCTAATAGAACAATTGAGAGTCCAGAATCTCGTGTACAGCACCACCGGCGAAGCGCTCATCATAAATTGTCACATGATGCTTCACTATATTCCTGAAGAGACTCTGATTGATCATCATCACTTTGAATATGAATCTTCGTATCGGAACATATTCCTGAAAGCTCTCCGGAGCCTGAACCCGACGCTTGTTATTGTGGTGGACGAGGACGTGGACTTCACGTCCACCAACCTGGTGACCAGGCTGAGGTCGGCTTTTAATTACTTGTGGATACCGTACGACACGGTGGACACGTTTCTGGCTCGGGGGAGCGAGCAGAGGCAGTGGTACGAGGCGGACATATGCTGGAAGATAGAGAAGGTGATAGGGGCGGAGGGGAAGCAGCGGGTGGAGAGGGCGGAGCCGAAGAGGCGATGGGTGCAGCGGATGAGGAACGCCGGTTTTCGGGGAGTGAGCTTCGGGGAGGAGGCAGTGGCGGAGGTGAAGGCGATGCTGGACGAGCACGCGGCCGGGTGGGGACTAAAGAAGGAAGAAGACGATGTTGTGCTTACTTGGAAGGGACATAATGTTGTGTTTGCTACTGCTTGGATTCCCGCTTAATTCTCATACAATTAATCGTCTCTTTATCATTGATCCACTGCTATCACTATAATTGATTGATTTTCACTTCCATTGATTGCTATAATTATTAGCTAGTAATTAATTTCTGTGATTATAGGGGCTTAACCATATTCCATGCATCCTAGCTAGCTACCAGCTCTGACAGTCATTTCAACAACTGCATGTAATTTACGTTCTCAGGGTTTTAATATAACTTGAAGATTGATTTCAATACCTAATATATACTTATGATCATCTTGTCAAGAACAAATATATATACGATTTTGGTAGTATCTGGTTTTAGATATGCTACAGATCATTTAGAGTTTATTTGAAACCAATTATATATATATATATACCCACATATAATCTATATTAGGTCAGAGAAATTGTAGAGATCTTGTTGACTACTGTATATGTCCATTAGAAGTTTAATGTATATTTCCTTGAGTTTTAGGTATTAAGATTGATTCTGATGCAAATTTTATTATTATATATTATTATACCAACTAATTATTATAAAATTCATACAAGTAAGATAAACTCAAACAAGCCTCCGTTGAGCAAAGTCATTTGCATGCAGTTCATCAAGTAAAAACTCTCAGGAAGATGAAGATTTATAGTATGGGGATTTCTCTGTGGGTGGCTAAGAGTGAAAGTGTTGAATAATGAAGCTGCAAGATAAATGTTGAAATAAATGGTAATCACCATCTTTGCAAGATCAAGAACAACAGTAGACACTTATTGAACACCTTGTGTATTCACTTAATGAAGAGGTGTGAGGTATTATAATTATAACCTTTTGAGAAAAAAATTAGACGTGAGAATATAAACAAACAAGAACTGGTAAATTTCAAGATTATATACTTCTCCCCTTGGAAGGTTTATGAAGTAAATAACCAAAGCATGAGAATGGACTTGGACAGAATAATTTGTGCACCAGTGGAAAATCAATCAATAAAATCAATTAATATTACAAGTCATTTACTCCAGAGCAAATCAAAAAAGTCATATACTAATGACTTAGAAATTATAGAAATTATAGGAGGGAAGATATGATGCATACTAGAAAAAACTGTTTATGCGAGACGACAATTGGACGTCGTAATTTTGTCACAAAAGTTACAAAATATTAGTGTTGACTGGTGAAAATAATGAATGGATTTCGTCTAGCAGTATGATTTTTGGCATTTGTTCCACGAACCGTTCTCATTTAAAAGAGAACACGAGTTAAGCTAAGAGTAATTGTTACACTATAGTCTACTCTTAACGTTTCAAAATATATATACACTAACGTTTCGCGTTTCCGTTGTTATTCCATGTAATCAGTACGCAAAGGTAACTCATAACCCTAATTACATACATGTATGTTTTCACAAGTAGCTTGATCATAATAGTCAAACCAAAATTGATAGGCCATAGCCGTAAAATCATTTTGCGTGTGTAAACCACAAGTTTAATCATGCTCAAGGCACAGTCACAATGAAGCCTCTTCACCCCTCATCATGTTTGTGTATGGTGAGAATCAAATTCGAAAACTCTTCCGACAAACTCAGCATGTGTTGCCAATTAATCTAGCACTTGTGGGATAATTTAACTATAAAGTATTGAATATGAAATGGCTAATACACATTGAAATTTGACCTCCTTAACAAGAGATCATTATTGTGAGAGAGGGGGCTTTGTGCCAAAGTGAATTAGCGGCCCAAACATGCATGACTGGTCTTAGATACAAAGCAAACACTGCATGTTTATTGATAGGCAATATCAAGTATCAACAATCCATGATTGGAGGCTTGAACAGTTGAACCCGAAACCTAAAAAAACTAAATGTCATGAAGTACTTGTTTCAATGGTTGTCGGTGGCAAACACTACTTGTTAGGACATGAATTCATAACATAAGCCCAATTCTTTGGGTTAATGTTTAAGTGTACCGCCTGAGAGACATCCTAGAGATACTATCTTGCATTTTTAATTAACTAGTTTTTTTAACCCAGTAATACTTGGGTTTGGGTGCTATTTTAACCAGTGGCGGATCCGGAAGTAAATATCAGTGGGGGCACAATATTATGAGACATTTTGAATTTGTGCTACTTAAGATTATAATTTTAAAAAAAAAATGAACGTAATCCTAAATTCACGATAAGATTTTTCAAATCAAATTTAACTCGTTTGTTGTTTCGAATAATTTTCTATGTCACTGTTGATTTATCAAGTACCATTTATTCTCTTAAACTATTTTTCTTTAAATATATTAAGAAGTAGAAAAATAATTCCTAAGTTTCTTAAACAAATCATTATAAATATTTGTTTTTAAAAACATTATAAATATAAACAGGTAAAAACTAACAATTTTTATACTTTCAAACACTAAAAAACTAGCTAGCACATCTAATGATCCAATAGTGAAGTTACTTATGTATATAAATAAAATTAAGTTAATTTGTATCATCACTATTATAGAAATTGAGTACTAAAATGAATATAAAAAATTAGAAAATATTATTATTACTGGTCTTGTTTGAACTTTGAAGTGATAGATTGTACAATAATTTATTATTATTATATTAATTATATGTTTGAAAAATTGAAATGATCATGTATGGATTTAAATAGATACACACAAAAAATAGTAATATTCATAAGGTAAAAATAGTACTTAATTATAATTTTTTATAATTTTTTTTAAGGGGTAATTTTATTTTTACTAAAGGGACAAGTACAGTATGATTAGTTTTAATTTATTGCTACAAACTTACAAAATATGAAGAAGTGAGACCCATTAATTTTTAATAGGCAGCTCATTCTTCATAATTTCAGTAAAGTGGAGGGTCCACTGATTTGTTTCCTTATATTACACGGAGATCTATGAAAACAGTGGGGTCACTGGTGTTTCTTTTTTACGGCAATGGGGTCACTTAGTTTGCTTTGTTGGATTTTTACACTAAAACATAGGAAAGCTAAATAGTTTTAAATACATTTCACTCACTTGAGTGGGGTCACGTGCCCCCACTGGGGTCCACGTGGCTCCGCCCCTTCTTATTCGTCTCCTCATGAGTCTTCTTCCTCTTGATCTGCTTTGGGATGGTCCGAAATTTCTCGACAAGTCTTTGGCCCAATTTATTTTACATGAAGTTTAATTGGTAGTGACAAATTTCTATACCGTATCACTTACCTTCTTCGAGCTTGCACCACAATTGCTCCTTGTTTTCCTTCTTATTTTCGTGATATATCTTGATAGAAAAATGCTATTTGTCCCAAATTTTGTACAAAATTTGTTGTACAAAATGACATGGCAGCCTATGTGGCAAATATTTTTATTTTATTTTTATGCTCCAAAATTAAGTTCAAACGAATAATAACCCGACATATATGATACCACTACCCTCCCATGAATTTCTGGCGCGGAGCGCCAGGTTTATAACACATACTAATTGTACACTTAGCAAATTCTAATTCGTCCACCTCATCATCAAAATATTTGATGTGTCATATCTAACTAAATGACACATCACTTTGCACAAAGAATTTTGTACAAAATTTTGTACATATAGCATTACTCATCTTGATAAGAGGGCGAAATTCGTCCATTCCTCATAAGGGACCTCACCCATCTTGCCCTTGTCCCCACGCCGGTGGCGCGTCGGGCTCTTTCTAGCATCTCCTCATCCCAGTGAGACCATACATCATTCTTAGAATCTCATCCCAGCTCTTTGGTTTCATCCTTTCTATTTTTCTAGGGAGGAAAAATGGCATAATTCTATGGTGACAGGCTCATTTGACCAAGTCACACATGTATGCGACTCTCTTGAACCGCTCTACAAAGTTGGAGAGTGACTCATTACTAATTTGCTTCACGTGGATGAATTAAGATTGGTGCTTGACAATTTTTTGTTTTATTTTTGTCCTTGTAGAATTAAGTTTTTTAGGAAGAGTTCCTTGAATTGGTCCCAGGATGTGATATAGAGTTGACCGAGAGGTTACGATACCATGTTTGGGTTGACTCCTAAGGGTGCAACGATAAGTGCATCATTGTATATGTTTTACATCCCAATCCCACACTTATATGTCTTTATTTTCATTGTTGTTAGAGTAATTTGCGTTATTTTTGTCAAATGTCATGTGTTTGTTGAATGTGCTTCTTTTTAAATGAAAAGAAGGCTTAGTAGTAAAACTGAACTTTGAAGTCCATAGAGTGTGCACGAGGCCGTGCACTCATTGTGAAGGCTTTATGGGTCGTGCAGTCATCTCCTCAACAAATGCACGAGGGCGCACAAACCATGGAATATATATTAGCCTTAAAGATGCATGGGGTCGTATAGAAATCAATACTATACATTGAGAACGGGATTGTGCGAATCTTCTTTAGAAGTGCACGTCGTGCAATTATCGCACAGGCTGTGCATTCTCGCAACACAAAACCGCACAGGGCCGTGCCAAACACTAGAGAAGCACTCACGCACCAATGCACGGGGCCGTGCGTTCCTAAGCCTTTGAAACGCAAGTGCCATGCAAAGTCTCTAAACTGCATGCCTGGTAGGTATTTTATGCATTTTCCTTTATGTATAGCATTTTTTCTCATTTCATTCTATTTTGAAATATAGTGTAGAGTCAAGAAGTTTTAAGGATATTTGTAACTCAGATTTGGAGCATTCCAACATAATTTGAAGCTTAACATCTACTGATTTCTAAGTATTCTTATATATTTAATGCAGTTCTTCAGTTCTTCATTTGAAATTGTGAATTCCATGGATATGATGACAATCTAATCCATTTATGGGGATTAGAAATTGTAAAAGATGTTACGATTATAAACTGATAACTGAATGCCTTAATTGAATGTTACATTAACTTCTAAAGTTAAAGTCTTCGTTTGGAAGCAATGAAGAATTGAGAGATGGATTTTGTGCTCCGGACTCTCAACTTAGAGCTTGTGAAGAACAATGTGAGGGATCACTTTGTAATTCACAAGTGGAAAGTTCCATCTTTGATTAACTCGAACTTCGATACATGGGAGTGATATCGTTTACATTAATTGGACTAGTTTGAGTAACTTGGGAGAGCTCCAAAACCCCCGTTAGGAGTTACTAGTTAGGTGACATTCGAATTCGACATGCTTGGTTATTAAGGAACATCCTAGCATTTAGCGTGTTAATCTCTGTTGGAAGTGTGTGACTAGGCGGGCGGGTGCGGTGTGTGGGTGTGTGTTTATTTTTATATTATTTTCTTATAAACGAAACCTCTTAATTTTCTTTGAAATTCAAAATCATAAACGAATTTGTCAAAAACGTAAAAGATTTTTTCGGCAGATCTTTGCCGCCGATTTTCTCTCTCCCACTATCGCGCACGGTCTGGTCGTATACGTTACTGAACGTTGCAATTGTTTTGGAGTTTTTTCGTTCAAGTTTTTGCTATAAATACAACAACTATTCAGTCTTCAAAACACAACAAAATTTCACGGTTCAGTTCCATATTTCAATCCCAACTTTGGAGAGCAGTACAATTCCAATTCTACGAGTGTAGTTCCTGAGTTGAATCTGAATGGTGCAACTCGGCTTTGATATTGAGTAGGCAGTTTTATATGAGAAACGTCGAGGTTGATCATTTGCCGTGCAAAATTCTGGGTAGTGCCACGAACGTTTTAAAGAGAGCGACCTAGTCTATGACTAAACCCATTGGTATCGAATTTCAATTCATTTGATTTCTTTGTTTTCTAACAATTTTAAAACGTTCTACAGTCGTGTTGATCGATGAGATTGTTGATGAACTTACCGGTGTTGACATCAACCGACCATTCGTGTTCAAGGGAGCTCACTTTAAGCGTTAGAGGCAAAAGATGTTCTTCCTCACCATGAAGAAGGTGGCTGTTGTTCTCAACACCCCGAAACCCGTCATTGATGACAAGGCATATTTCCAAGTTGCGGTGATTATTGACAAGTTACCCCCGTCTTGGAATGATTTCAAGAATGCTCTCAGGCACAAAATCAAGGAGTTCTCGCTCGAAAGCTTAATCACCCGACTGCAGATTGAGGAGCCCCGAAAGTAGGACCAGAATGAAAAAGTGCTGATGGTGACTACCAACCGAAGGCCCACGGAGCAACTACAAAGGTCAGACATGGAAGCCGAACCAGAACCGCAATCCTCCAGCATGTGGGAATTGGAACCAGCCAAGGAACCAGTTCAGGCCACCGCAGAATCCTCCACAGCAACCACCCAAGAGTGATCCGGCCCTATTCTTCTACTTCAATTGTGGGAAGCCGGGTCATATGTCACGCAAGTGTCGGAACAGACCTACAAACATTGTCCACGCCAGTGTGAACTTGACTAAAGAATCATCGCTTATAGCGATTATATCTGAGATTAACCTTCTTGGTGGATCAGTTAATGGGTGGTGGGTTGACACCAGTGCTTCTCGCCATGTCAGCCATGATCGAAGTATGTTCAAGACATACACTACTGCGACAGAGGACATGAAAGTGTTGATGGGAGACAATCACACTATCAGAGTTGTTGGTTCTGGTACCGTGGAGCTGAATTTCACCTTTGGGTTAGTCTTGACGTTGAAGGACGTGTTGTACACTCCAGACATTAGGAAGAATTTGGTTTTAGGCTACCTCCTCAACAAAGCGGGCTTCTATCAAACTTTAGGTGCAGATTTATTCACTCTTACTAAGAATGTGATGTTTGTGGCGAAGAGGTATGCTGTAGATGGGATGATAAAATTGAATGTTGACATGAATAAAGTGAATGTTTCTGCTTACATGTGTTCTTTCTTTGTTTGGCATGCTAGACTCTGCCATGTTAATATGCGTATTGTTTGCAACATGAGTAACTTAAGCTTGATTCCAAAAGTATCTGTGAATGATTTTGATAAATGTGAATTTTGTAGTGAATGATTTTGATAAATGTGAATTTTGTAGTGAATTCTGGTGCTGCTCATCATTGGTGGGGAGAAATTATATTGATTGTATGTTATGTTTTGAATAGAGTTCCTATGTCCCCTAGTAAGGTTTCTCCTTATGAGGTATTGAAAGAAAAATCTCTCAATCTATCCTATCTTAGAACATGGGATTGTCTTGCTTTTGTTAGGATTCCTGATCCTAAGAGAATCAAGTTAGCTAGTAGAGCCTATGAATGTGTATTCATAGGTTATCCCTTTAATAGTAAGGCTTATAGGTTCTTTGACCTGAAAGCCCGAGTGATATTGGAATCAAGTGATGCTAATTTCTTTGAAGATAGATTCCCGTTTAAGTCGGGAAATAATGGGGGCACTTCTTCTAGTACTCTTTCGAGATCTAGTGAGATCGAGGTACAAGATGGTTTACATACTGAAACTAGAAGAAGTAAACGAGGTAGGGTAGCCAAAGACTATGTTCCTGATTTTTGTGCTTATACCCTAGAGGAGGACCCTACTTGTCTTCAAGATGCCTTAACGTCTTTGGACGCTGATAGGTGGCAAGAAACAATAAAGGATGAGATGGAATCACTTGAGGTTAATTGAACCTGACATCTAGTTGACCTTCCTCCAGGATGTAAGACTTTGGGATGCAAGTGGATCCTAAAGAAAAAAACTTAGACCTGATAGCACCATAGAGAAATATAAAGCTAGTTTGGTTGCCAAAGGTTGAAGCAAAGGGGAAATGTAGATTTCTTTGATACTTACTTTCCGGTCACTAGAATTACATCCATTCGAGTGCTTATAGCTCTATCTAGCTTCCTTACACGATCTAGTAGTGCACCAAATGGATGTAAAAATCGCCTTCTTAAACGATAACTTAGAAGAAGAAATCTACATGGACCAACCTGAGAGTTTTGTTATCCCTGGCCTAGAACAAAAAGTGTGTAAGTTAGACAAATCATTGAATGGTTTGAAACAAGCTCCTCAACAATTGGCATGAGAAATTTGATAACTTAGTCATCCCACACGGTTTTAGAGTAAATGAAAGTGACAAAAGCATTTATTTAAATTAATAACGACATTTGCATTATATGTTTATATGTGGATGACTTGTTAATTTTTGGCTCAAATATTCATTTTGTGAACATTGTGAAATTCATGATATGTCAGAACTTCGATATGAAGGATTTAAGAGAAGCGAGTGTAATCCTCGACATTCGCATTACTAGGTAAGAAAAGGGAATTTATTTGGATCAATCTCATTACATTGAGAAGATTCTAAAGAAATATAATTAGTTTGACTGTAAACCAGCATGCACACCCTATAATCCGAGTGTCAAACTTTTTAAGAACTGGAGACAGTGTTAGACAATCGGAATACGCGAGCATCATTGGTAGCCTTCAATATGCCATTGATTGTACTAGACCCAACATTGCATATGCTGTGGGATTGTTGTGTCGGTTTACCAATAGACCTAGTATTCAACATTTGAATTTTATAGAACGTGTTATGAGATATCTCAATCACACGATGAATCTCGGATTACATTATCAGAAGTTCCCAGCTGTCCTTGAGGGATACAGTTATGCTGATTGGAACACCTTTTCGGACGATTCCAAGGCCACTAGTGGCTATATCTTTAGCATAGCTGGTGGAGCAGTTTCTTGGAAATCGAAGAAATAGACTATCCTAGCTCATTCAACTATGGAATAAGAGATGATATCACTTGCTACAGTAATCGAAGAAGTGAGTTGGTTGAGAAGTTTGTTAGTTGAGATTTCTTATGGGAAAAACCACTTCCTGCTACGTTGATTCATTACGATAGTACCGCGGCTATTGCAAAAGTTTAGAACTGTTACTACAACGGTAAGAGACGACAAATACGTCGTAAGCATAACATTGCTAGAGAGTTCCTCTCTACAGGTGCTGTTAGAGTGGATCACGTACGCACTAATGAGAACTTAGCTGATCCTTTGACAAAATGACTAGTTAGGGAGAAAGTCCATGCAACCTCGAAGGGTATTGGACTTATGCCTATGGATTGATGAATCACTCATAATGGTAACTGGAACGTGTTCGGCAAGTGTACCGATTGTGCCGAAGTTATATTGAACTCTTGAGGATCTCGAGTATCGAATCCACAGGGACTACGCTAGATTATGTGATGGAACAATTAATTGAACTCAAGGATGCTTATGAAATTGAAATAAATGCAATAAGAAATCAATAATTGTGGTTTTTGTGAAACATGTAAAGTAAATGACAATTAAAGTAAAGATAGAGTATGCGCAAAATTTAAGTGAATGCCACAAATGCAAGTATAGGTTATTAAGAGACGAGATAAAAAAGCGGTGTGGATTGTTCCTCCTAGAGCTAGTGATTGTGGTGAATTAATCAAGTTTAGGTGTAGATGCTAATTCATTCAAAGTGGCATGGCACAAGCTTGTCACTCGCAAGGCCATGCACTTGAACCGACCTTCCCGGGGCTAAGTCACTACGCCCGAAGAAGATTTAATATTTAACAATACAAACCGAGCTATGAGAATTGACGGAAGCTCTAGAGCATTGATTTACCCTATACACCTTCCAACCTTGGGATTTTAAACCATAATTCCAAGGTTTGTTTCCAAACTCTTGCAAAATCACTAACATCAATGGTGGAGTTTCACAACTCAACACCTAAAATCAATTAAATCAAAGAATTTCCCAAGAGCAAATACCCATAAACAATCATTTCAATTCAACCACAAATCACCATTTCTAGGGCTCAAAATCCACACACAAGAGATTTAGTTAGACATAAACTCATAAACATCATTCTCAATTCAAATCTATGATAAATCTCAGATGATGATGGATAACTCAATATAAAACTGATAACCTAACTTATGGACTGGAGATCCCAAGAAATAAGTTCAATGGGTAATAACAAGTTATGATGTGATATGGTATTGAACATGCGAAACATAAAATCTGAAACATGTATTCTCGAAGCAAGATTAAGGTTGAGTTAGTAAATACTCTTAATGAAATCTATACTCCAGTTGGAGTAGAGTACCAAGCTATTAAAGTACTCTTGATAGACTCACATATGTGAATGTGGAAGTGGTGCCGCTTACTATGAATTTTGTGAGGCAAAATTTCTAGAGCTTTCACTATACTGGGATAGACTTGCAATACCATTAACGCACGAGCTTTTGTGAAACTACACTATGAAAAGGTTGGTCGTGGTATGTTGTCTGAGATAGAGTTCAAGACCACGAGTCACTCTTGTAAATCAGAATCATATTCACTACGCAAAGTTTTAAGTCGTAAGACACTTTTGTTTATGCTCAATCTTAGGTTTTCTTTCGAACTGCTCAATGATAAGAAAGTTTTTTTTTTTAAAAAAGTCAAATGGGGGATTGTTGGTACTATGTGAATTTTTCAAAGAAACAAAACTGTTTTTTATTTTGGCTTTTCCCCTACGGGCAAGTAGGAGGGATTTTGGTGTTTTATAATGCATTGGTTTGGTGATTGGGTGTGCCCCTTAGGGTACACACTTTTTTGGACGAGAGAGGGCCTGTTGGGCTTCAGCCCAACACACGTGCGCGCGCGCGGTCTGTCTGTCCGACCGGTCGGGTCGGTGCGATGTGTGGGTGTGGGTCTATCTGTATATTACTTTTTTATTACCAAAACCTCTTTTTTTTTCTTGAAGTTCAAAATCCTAAACGATTTTTTCAAAAACACAACAGATTTTTTATGTTGAACTTGTCTTTGCCGCCGGTTTTCTCTCTCACACTATTGCGCACGATCTGGTCGTATACGTTACTGAACGTTGCAATTTTTTTGGAGTTTTTCGTTCAAGTTTTGGCAATAAATACAATAATTATTCAGTCTTCAAAACACATAAAAATTTCATTGTTTAGTCCTACATTTCAGTCCCAAATTTTGAGAGCAGTACAATTCCAATTCTACGAGTATAGTTCTTGAGTCGAGTCCAAACGGTGCAACTCAGCTTCGATATTGTGTGGGTTGTTTTATCCTGAGAAACGTCGAGGTTAATCTTCTGCCGTGCAAAATTCTGGGCAGTGCTGCTAACATTTTAAAGAGAGTGACCTAATCCGCGACTCAACCCATCGGTATCGAATTTCATTAATTCAGTTTATTGCTTTATTTTCTAACCATCCCTACTTCATTTCTTGCTCTAACTAGTACTTGCTTTAATTCAAATTTAATTTACTGCTTTTCTTAAATTCGCAACAAATCACTATAATGGTTTGTCACTTTACAATAGAATAGGGAGTTGGTATGTGCTTAACCTTCCATTTGGAAATGATAGCCCCATACTTGAGTTCATACACTATTTTCTTACAACGATCTAAAATTGACACCGTTCTTGAGAAAGGCAACAAGTTTTAGATTAGTTATATGTTTATTGTTATTTATATTAGTTGTACTGCTTTGTATTGTTAATTGTGTATAGTTGTTTATTTGCTTACATGTGTTATTATTTGGTTATTGTTTTACACAAACTTCCAATCTTACGTCGTGTATGATAAGAAAAGACGAATGCTTGCTCGGATTTGAATACTTTGACGAGCCTAAGAGCTACAAGCACCTTAGAAAGAAAGTCTGAGAGGCACTTGAAAGTGCCACTGCATCTCCATCTAAGATGTTTGAGGTAGCTGATGATTTGGAAGAAGTTGAAGTCTTTACAAGAGTTGTTGAGGACTTCTCAATCTTTCCAACAAGTGCTCACATGCATAATTCCATTGTCGTTTAGGCATTCAAAATTCCATTTCAAGACATACCAATAGAAAAGTCGCGACTTTGCAAAACTCTGAGGAAACCAGAGTCGCGACTTAGCAATTACACAATCGCGACTGCGGCGCTGTAATAGATTTTTAACATTTCTTTTTTTAATTGTAAAAAGACTATATATAGTTAAGGGTTTTGTCTTTTTAGAGGGGGTTAGCCAATTTAGGTCATTTTGAGGGTTTTAGAGAGAGCGATAGACAGAGTAGATAGAGATTGAAGGTTTATGCTTAAGAATAAGATTGAAGCTTGAGTATTATTGCTTGTTTTATTGTTTTATCTTCATCTATGAGTAGCTAAATTTTTCTTGTATGAATTGTAAACCCTAGAAATGATGATTGGTGGTTGATTTTTGATATGATTGTTTATGGGTATTGCGCTCTTGAAATTTCTCTTGTTATAATTGTCTTGGGTGTTGAGTTGTGAAAATCCACCACATGGTATTTAGTGGTTTTGCAAGAGCTTGGAAACAAGCCTTGGAGCCACAGATTGAGATCGCGAGGTTGGAAGTTCTAGATATTGAAATAGTTCTATAGGGCTTCCAACGATTCAATTACTTGGTTTGTATTCTTGATCTTTGAATCTTTATCGGGCGTAGTGACTTAACCCCGAGTAGGATCGGCTCAAGTGCGCGGTCTTTCGTG
>JAYMTF010002764.1:0-17138 GCA_036897485.1 Pelargonium nanum | reverse complement strand
ATATATATATATGAGATGTTATGTGCAGGTATTCACTGATACATTCTCCATTTAAAATTAATTGTGTCGATTTTATTCATATCAGTTAATAATATTTTTGTTCGAACTTTTTTTTTGAAAGAATGTAAGATCTTATATTAATTTCAAAGAACCATAAATACAAGATCGGCGATTAGAATTTGACAAAACTACCCTACCCAAACACACCTTGCGATCCCTCAATCGAAACAGATGATGTAGTCAAATTATAAGCAACAAGATTCGCTTTCCTCCTAATAAAATGAAAGTCTAAACTAGAAAAGCTAAATAAACAAGACAAAATGTCAGATGTAACCACAGACCCAAGACACTGGGAAGCCCTCCCCATTTTTGTTCGAACTTTTATTTGTAGATATATAATTATAATTTTTATTACATATGATTAATGAATACGGTTCATATATATATATATACACACACATTATAATTTCATTATTGTTGCATATAATTTATACGTACGTAATTGTATATATATGTGATTTGAATATTATGATATTTTAATTGTATTGTATTGCGAACTATATTTCTAGTTCTAGGAGGATAAGCTAGTAATTAATGGACACTACTCTTATTTAACTTCAAGATAAACTTTGGTGTATAAACTTTACCCATCCAAGCGAATTTGTGGGAGCAGAGCGACCCGTTGGATCCAAGCATTTTAAATGATTTGTCAAAATCTCATTGGTGGCTTAACCTAAGCCAAATAATTCTTGGCTTAGAATCCTTAACCTCTAAATTAAAAGTTGACCGAATTGAATAACATGTCAAGAAGTAGTTTAGACGTACAGTTAGGCACTATCTATAGTAATATTAATGAACACATTATTCTTATGGTATTGCAAACTATATCCCTAGTTCCTTAAAAAAAAAAAAAAAAAAAAAAAAAACTTTATTTCTATAAATATGTAGACAATGTACCCCCTAGAGAATACAAAACAACTTCACTATTATCTTGTAACCCTAACCTAAACTCTCATACTTTCAAGAGATCGAAAATGTCTTCCCCAGTTTCAGCACTCCATTCTTCAATACCAAATGGAAAACAAAATCCCCCTCGAAGAGTAGCCAATTACCATCCCAGCATTTGGGGCGATCGTTTCCTCTCGTATGCTAATTTCAACTTGGAGGTAATATCATATTTGTGCGTAGGTAGATTCTCAAGTTCTAGCATACGGGTACTCATATAAGAGTATGAACTACATACCAACATCTTACATATCTGAGCATGCACTTACGTGAATTTAGTCGGAAAAGTTTTGGTGTACAAACAAGTGCACAAATAAATAAACATAAAGAAAAATATGATCAATTTTCTTTACTTCTTTTCATTTTTATAATGTTCGTTTAGATATTTTTATACTCAACCTACAATATTTCTACTATACTCATAACTTTATGCTCTTATTGTGTAATTGTGTGAATTTTCTCTGATGACGTGTTTCCTCGTGTAATACATATGACACATATTCTTTTCTCACTTATTCAAAAGATTGCAAGCTTGAATAGAACTTTTATGCCCTTCAAACTTTTCACTAGCAAAAAAGTCTTTGTATATGACTTCAAACTTATTTATATGAGATATCAAAATTTTAAACTTATAACTATCAATTTTCCATGAATGCGTTGTCTTGAGGGGAAAATACATGTCATTTCAACATTTGTATCAATTCGTATCCTTTACGGAAAAATATAAAGTTTAAGTGCACATCTAGAACTGCACAAACAAGTGTAAAGTCTCGAGGAACAATAAAAAGGCGGACTATAAAAATGTCTTGACGATAATATGAAAATTGTCTAGACAAACTCTTGCCAAAAAAAAAAATTGAATGTGATCACTTGTGAACCATTTTTATGAGTTAATTTTAAATGTTCTGAGTGCAATCAATATTATATAATTATTATAATATGAGTGCTCGTACTCTTTCTCATACTTCATAGACTAACATGATACTAAAATCAAACATATGAAAATCGTCTAGACAAACACTTGCAAAAAAATATGAATGTGTATGATCACTTGTAAACCATTTTTATGAGTTAATTTCAAGTGTGGTCGAATGTTTTGAGTGCAGTTAATATATAATATGAGAACTTGTACTCGATCTCATGCTTCAAAGACTAACATAATACTAAACCAAACAATCAATTTCTTTTTTCCCTTGATTTTTATTTCAACTTGGTTGTTTACACAGGTAGGGGATGGTGAACAAAAGCGGAATTATGAAAATCTTAAGGAAATAGTGCGAAAGATGTTGAGTGGTCCAATGGATGAGACAATTCAAAAACTAAAGTTGATTGATGCCTCTCAACGATTGGGAATATCATATCACTTCGAATGTGAGATTGAGAAAGAATTGGAACGTATATTCAATAGTAGCCCTAACGGAAATTTTCTTGAAAATTTAGATGGGAATGTTGATTTGAATGTTATTGCTCTTTGGTTTCGTTTGCTACGACAACAAGGTTACGATGTTTCCACTGGTAAGTCCATTTGAATCAAATACTGTAACATATGTCTCATGCATGTATGCTTGCATGTAAAATGTGCACACCAAATTAACCAGATTGGTTGTAGACTAAATGTAACTGAATTTTTTTTTTTTTTTGTGTGTGAGTAAAGGTATAGAAAAAATATTACTTGAGATAATTCGATGAATAATATTAGAGTGTATTATAATATATATAATACACATTTACTCTATATATATATATATATATATAAATATATATATATGTATTATTGTTAGAGAATATGTAAAAGAGTAAATATATTTCAAAACAAAGTTAAAAATAAATAATCCCAAATCAGTTTTGGCGGGTCCAAAATTTAGTCTGGAGTCAATTATGCAGACCTCTAAATTTGGCTTTAAATAGTTTCTATTAAAGAAGTTTAGTTTTTGAGTTTTTCCTTCCAACTACTTTAGACATTTTTTATATATTTATTTTAAAGCAAATCTTTCCAAACAATCTCTTAAGTTAATTTCAATGTTTTAACAAAAATAATGGTACTATCGTATTCCAAGTTTAACGATCATCAGTTAAATCCCTTTTTCGAACTGACTAGTCTAATATGATTTTCATAATCTTATTGATGCAGATGTATTTGAACAGTTCAAAGACTCCGATGGAAATTTCAAGTCATCCCTTTCTGAAGATGTGCATGGTATGCTGAGCTTATACGAAGCATCACATTTTAGGGTTCACAACGAACATACACTTGATGCGGCGCTAGATTTTACTACCACTCATTTGAGTTCTATGGATGCTCATTTGGATCCTTTTCTTGCTGCACAAGTAAGGCATGCTTTAAGACATCCTCTTCGTAAGAGTTTAGAGAGGATAGAGGCAAGGCGTTACATTTCTGTTTATGAAATGGACAATTCACACAACCAAGCTCTATTGACCTTTGCCAAGTTAGATTTCAACAACTTAACAAAAAATGCATCAAAAGGAACTTGGTGAATTGTCGATGTAAGTTATCTATTCATAATTAAAATTAAAAAGTTAAATTAACTTAATAGTTAAAATTTATGTTTTAACTTTATACGTTCAACGTCTATACTTAACGTATAATTAAATCTTTTATATTTTGGACATTTAAGTCATTTAAATGAAATTAAGTTTAAAAAAACATATCAATGAAATTTTGTCACTCATACTAATTTCATTGAGCTTATGAGGGAGATGTCGTAATTTAACTAATGATTTAGAATCTCAATACCCTATATATCTAGTCGAAATATTAATTAGTTTTTTAATTGTTTTTAGGTGGTGGAAAGATTTGGATGTTACGAGAAAACTACCATATGCACGAGATAGACTTGTTGAGTGTTACTTTTGGATAATGGGCGTGCAATTTGAGCCCAAATTTGCCTTTTCCAGAAAGATAACAACCAAAGTTATTGCAATGTTATCAATAGTAGATGACACGTACGATGTTTATGGTACACTCGAAGAACTAAAGCTATTTACAGAAGCAATAGAGAGGTAATGTGGGGTTTTTGTGTGTTGAATATTAAATATTATTATATTAATCTACATACAGGAGTTTGAGGTGGAGGTTTCCAATAATAAAAGGTAATTGAGCTTGAATTTCACCTATAATGAGTAATTTACATTTTGACATTCAATCAACGTGTTATAAGCTCGTTTGTTCACATTTCGAATAATTTATTCCAATGATCCTCCTTCTATATATGTAAGCTACACGCACGTGTGTAGCGTTGTATGCTGATCGGAGACCAAGATATCTTATGTAGTTAGGTCACACTCACGATCAAAATTTTCTTTAAAACTAAATTGAATTTTAATATTATTCTAATATCTGGTTACATATAAGAGTTTGAACTCTCACACGATTTTTTTTAAAATTTGTTTAGTTTCAAATTTTGTGCTTTGAAATTCTTACATATATATTGACTTTCAGGTGGGATGTCAACTGCATAGATCAACTACCTGAATGCATGCAAGTAGTTTTTAAAGCATTTTATGATGTATACAAGGAAATGGAAGAAGTAACAACTCAGGAAGGACGACCGTATTGCACTGATTATTTCAAAAAAGCAGTATGTACACTACATGAAACCCTACAAAATTATACATGTATATTTACGTGCAACATATATATATATATATATAGTGTTTTTGTTTGTTTGTTGATTATGATGTTAATGAATCAAATCAACTACTCTTTTGTTTCAAAATGAGTGTTATGTTTCTTTTGCACTTTTGACTCATAATGAGTATCATATTCCTACTTTAAGAAGTTAGTTACACATGAATTACTAATAATATTTCTATAATAAATTAGTATCTCTTGAATTGTTACAATACATGTCTATAAGTATATAAGAGCACTTATTTTACTAAATAATTCTTCTTGAAGAAAAACACTAATTTTGGAGAGGAAAAAATACTAAATAATTTGTTATTACCGACAATTATAGTATGACAAAGGCACACATGCACATAAGAAAGTATTACATAATATTTATATTAGATTAAATTATAAATAGATTAGGAATCTACTTTTTCTAATGATTTAGGTTTTGTAATCTGAGAAACTCATTTATTTGTGGCTGCAGATAGCAAACGTTGCAAAAGCATTTCTCACTGAAGAAGAATGGTCTAACAAAAAGTATGTGCCGTCGACTATGGAGGAATATATGAACGTATCACTTTTATCCAGTACATACTTGTTGCTGACAGCTACATGTTTCATTGGAATCGGAGAATTCGTTACCAAAGACATTCTTGATTGGGTGTTGAATTTTCCTAAAATGGTTAGAGCTTCATCAATCATTTGTAGGCTCATGGACGACATTGTTTCACATGAGGTATTAATATACATTTCCTAGAATATATAGTCTAATGTTACAAATCTTTCACCTTCTATAATTTACTTTTTATATGTGTGTGCATACTTTCGTACATGTGACTTACAGTTTGAACATAAAAGAGAGCACGTTGCGTCTGGAGTTGAGATATACATGAAACAATACGGTACTACTTCAAAGGAAGAGGTATATGATGTATTCCGCAAGCAAGTTGATATAGCATGGAAAGACATTAGTCAAGAATGTCTCAAACCTACTCAACTGCCCATGCAACTCCTTAAGCGTATAGTCAATCTTGCGAGTGTCATTCATACATTATATAAGGACGAAGATGGTTATACAAATTCTAAAGGAGCAACGAAAGGTTGGATAGAATCATTGTTCCTAAATCCCATAGAGATATATGATATATAAATGTCTAGTGGAGTGTTTTTTTAAGTCTTGTATCTGTCAAGACAACATAACAAAGTACTTGCAATAATTAACGTCTTGTATCTGTTAAGACAATGTAACAAAGTACTTGAAATAATTAGAGGGATGTTTGCTAGCGTTGCATGTATGCATGTACTCTCAACGTGTGTGTTAGTGTGTAGTAACTACTGAAAGTTCGGATGTTATGCCGAAACGTTTTAATAATAATATAAGCTTCTTGATAATATGCTTTAATTGTATTATGCAGAATTTGCAAATGCTCTCTATAAACTTATCACTAACATTAGATGTGTTCTTAGATATTTTTCGAAAACAGATTATCCTTATAAACTTTTCTCAGACCATTATATTATGATACTGTAATTTTATAACATAAAAGACCAAAATACTCTTTCCCTTTGAAGTTAGCTAACTTCATCTCGTAATCTAACTCTTGTACGTACCATTCCAACTAAAGTAACCCTATATAAATAAACTAAACTAACATAGCCTAAACACTCATAACTTATTAATGTTCCACTAACCCTAACTGATGCAGTTTTTTTTTACCACGGTTAGAGATAAACGGGTTGTTTTCTTTGGGTTGTGCCACGTCATGTATCGAATCTCCAAATCTCTTGAATTTCGAATTTCCGAAATAGACGAACACACAAGTTAAGTGAAAACAAGCCCGTGAGCGCTTAAGTTCACCTCGAGCGTGAGAGTATGTTATCTACTGAACAAATTCAAAACACTATGAAAAGAATGTAAAAAATGTACAACCCATTTTTCGTCAACGAAAGAAGCATTTATACTTATAGCGGCTGATGACGTGGCACCATGTATTTAATGCGTGCATTGATGATCACAAAATGACTAGACCAGAAGAGATTAGTAAAGTCCATTGCGAGTCCAAGAGTCATCCCAAATGTCATTTGGAGTGTTCGAATGCGTGGTTTACCTTAAGTGTGTATCACGATGTAAAATAGTGTAATTGCTGTGTTTACTTGGGTGGCGTAACGCGAACCCCAATGTCTAATAGTGTGTCAAAAATGAGTCTCAAATAGAAACTCTCATAAGTGTGTCGAAAATGAGTTCCAAAAATCTCCGTCTTTTCGAGCTTTGATTTTAGGGGAAGTTACAAGAACACCCTATGTACTTGTCACTTCTTACATTAGGCACTACTGAACTAAAGGTCTCAACTTTAAACTGTTCTGTAGTATACATGAGTCATTCTGTCAGTTAAAATTGACGAAAAATGGCTTGAACTTGACCTTGTGCTGGCACATGTTGTAATTAATTTGAAAACCCATTTTTAACCTTCTTCATTACTAGTTCAAGAACTAGATGATAAAGTTTATCGGAAACTTCAAACTTCCGCCGGAATGTTCATTATTTCGTCTGAAAGTTCATAATGACACCAAAAAATTCATCATTTTTCCGGAAAGTTCATCATATATTAAATTTGACTAAGCAAAATCTCATGCGTAATTAACTCATATTGAAAAAAATTAAACAACCATCAATCATTATTCAAATCTCATTTTTTCAACAATTAAAAAATTAAGCAACCATCAATCATCATTCAAAACTTCATTTTCCCCTCCTCGTCCATCTTCACCGCCAAATCTCTTCGGGTTGAGCTTCGTCGAGCACACAAACCAAGCACAAAGAAAACCCCTTTTTTTTATCTCTATCACTATCTGCTGAAAACTTCATTTTTCCCCTCCTCGTCCATCTTCACCTCCAGCCACACTTGCGTCGTACACTCCATAAATCGGTTCTCGTCAATCCGCGCCACTGCGTCAAGCGGCAGCAACAAGCTCGCATAGTGCAGCAACAGCTTCACCCTGTCGATCGGCTTTGACATGGACGCAAATTCAGAAACCAGTCGTATAGCTTGCAGGGGACAAGCTCCGGCAATTGTAGTGGAGAAAAGATGACGTCGGAGCAGAAGAAGAAGAAGAAGAAGAAGAAGAAGAAGAAGAAGAAAATGTAGGATTTTGGAGGTTGGTTTCAAAGAGGAAGACTTGGAATTTGGATTATTTTGAATTATTTTAAAAATTAAAAGATATTTTAGTTATTTTACACTTCAATTAACGATGTTAATAACATAATTGTTGAGAAATTGTTCATGATAGTCTAAAGTTGAGACCTTCAATTAATATCTGTTTAGTGCGGGAGGTGACAACTACGAGAATAGTTCCTGCAAAGATTTAAAGTGAATGGGGCCTTGATTTTTATATAGAAAATGAAACATAAATGTGGATTTTATTGCCCCACATGTGGTATTGTTGAATTCAATCCAATTTTCCTAGTCAAAGATTTAAAATTGTGCTGGTGATCTGACTTTATTTAATCCAATTTGTCAGCTTCTGTATGGCTGGTTCAACACGTGCGGGACCCACTATAACACGTGCAAGAATCAGGGCCATCCACCTCATCAAGTGGGTCCCACGATCAGATTACAACTAGGAGAGAAATGAGAACACAACAACATTAACATTGTCTGTTTCCGACCTTTGAAAACTCCACATGTTGATCGTTTTCTCGAGAAAGTTGACCAAATTTATTTCACTTCTCACCTACTATTAATTGACATGATTAATAATGTCAACTTCGAATTACCACTTAACACCAAATGTTTAAAATAATTTGGTTCATAATCATGCAAAACATATGTCAAATAATATATATATATATGTGTGTATAGAGAGAGAGACTTAAGAGTTAAAGCATGATAAATCATGCAAAACATGACATTATATGTCTCAAATATTTTATTAAAATAAAAGTGATGTATCAATTAATAAGAGATGTACGTCAAATTTTTTAAAAGTGGCTTGACTGAATCACAATATATCTAATGTATCATATGTATGGTAAGTCAGACGCTTTTTGACAGAAATTCATAGAAATGGTGATATCATATATGTCAGTTTATTATTTGGTTAAATTTGATATCAAACCACAATTTATTTGTTTAAATTTAAATGGTTAAATGATTTTGTCTCTCTGTCATCAAAAATGGTTTTGTCTCTTCTATACTTAACAAAATTTTAACAATTTAGCCTATATCCTTAAATCTTTCTCATTCCGATTCTTAGAATACTAATTTTTAATGTAATCGAGTATAATAGGTTATCAACCGCAATTTAGCGTGTCACACCAACAAATTATCACGTCGTCATTAAAAATATATTTATGGAAAAACTATTTGACCCAAATTTGAACTTAAATTTCTTGAATTTAAAAATATCTACCACGTTTAATAATTATTTTTTAAAATTATCCTTGTAAGATCTAGGATCATATGGATAAAACATCAATAAAATAAAGAATAATTGAAAAAAGAAGAAGAAGAAGTAGAGAATGTTCCAACAAATACATATAGTGCGTTGAACGACTGGTCGGCGCGGTCAGCGTTAAGCACATCATCCGTTCCGTCACTCACTCCGTTAATAACCGCAGTACATAAACGACTCCGTTCGCATCCCTTTTCCGTTACCGTTATTTTCTTTCCGTACGAGACCACTCTCTCTCCATCCTCTTGAACTTCTATATGTAGACGGTGACAAATTCGTAGCCGCTTGTTCTAAAAAACTTTCAGACCTGTTTCCATCCAAAACCCACCTCTCAAAACTCAAAAAACCATCTCATTTTCTCGGGAAATTTTCCAGGTAAACCTTCCACACCCATAAAGCATTGATTTTTTTTCCTGCTCTGTTCTAAGTTGCTAGAAATTGAATGGCTTCAAATTTTAGTTCTGGAATTGTTGTTGAGTCAAAGTTGTGATCTTTGCTCTTGCTCTGCTATTATTATATGGAAATGGAATGAATTCAATTTTGATTGCTTTGTTTGAGGTTGGTTTTGGGTGAATTGAAGTGAGTTTTTCAATTTTGGATTTGCTGTTTAGATCATGGATAGCTAGAGTTGGTTTTGGTTTATTGGTCATCCAAGTGAAAAAATTCTCACAGCCCATCAGCTTTTTAGTTGTTGTTCATTTAAAGATGTGACCTTTAAGGTCTGTTTTAATGGGGATTTGTTGTTTGTCAAGCTGAGGAAATGGGTTCTAATGTTTGAGGTTGATTTTGGGGGGTTTAGGAATGATGAAGTGAAGATAATAATTGTCTCAATTGTACATCTACAGATTATTGTAGTTTCTTGAGAGAAAAAAACAGCTGAAGGAGTGCGTTACTTATGTGGACAGATGACCTCAGATTAGAGTTAGTATCAAAATTATTTTAATTTCTTTATCTTGATAAAAAAGTTATAGTTGACCATGTTTTGGATATTGAAGAATTTATTTGCGTCTCTGCTAGCATGTGTTTAGATAATAGATGGTTTCCAACATACATAGTATCATTTCTTTTTTCCTTGTTATGTTCAATTTATGGAGTCTTAGCTAGAATTTGGATTAACAAATTTGGAATGGGAATGACAATCAAGAATGGAAATTGGTATGAGATACTCATTCCAAAGCCATTCTTATGAACAAAAAGCCTTAGTCCAAACATGAAGAATGGAAATCTCAATCCCATTCTCGAACTAAAGTTCTAATCCAAACGCTACCGTAGAGATTTTGTTTCATTATCTCTCTTTGATGTTAGCTTCTCTTTCTCCGTTTTGCATCTGACAACTTTAGATTAGCTCCTATATTTTTACTACATGAACTTGGTTATATACTTATTTAATAATAGCAAATCTACTTCATCATGTTACTATTTACTAGTTAGTAAGGACATATCTGGTGGTCTTAGCGTTGATGAGAGGTATCGTAGCTTCTTTATAATAGAACACAATTATGATGTAGTCAAGAAAATGTTTACGGTTCTAGATGATCTTCTAGTTTACATAGAGCTGGCAATTCGGGTTTAGGCCGGGTTGAAAAGTCCTACTCTGGATCTAACCCAGAAGAGGTGTGGGTTTGTGTGGATTTCAGGTCAGTCGGGTTTTAGATAGGAAATGTGTGATTGATTGCGGGTTCCCCGACCTGAACCGCACCTTTCCATCGCAAACCTGACCCAACCTGAAACTTAATTGAGTCTATTTCTGACCTGAACCTGCAAGAATGTGGATCAGATCTCGGGTGCCTGTGGGTTTTGATCCAAAGTGGGAGCTCTAGTATACACACTTCTCATTTGGTAGAGCCACACATAGTGAAGGGCTAGTGATTGGATACCGAGACAAAAGACTGTCCATAGTATGCTGCTGCTGCTGCTGTTCTCTCTCTCTCTCTCTCTCTCTCTCTCTCTCTCTCTCTCTCTCTCTCTCTCTTTCATGTTACAACTTTAGACATATCAGACGACTTCTGTTTATGATGTCCTTTTATGGTACTTATATGATAGCATGATCTGCTAATTTCTGATCAGAACTGTAAAAGCCATGATTATCTTTACACATGCATATGACAAAGAACTTACCATTACAATATATACTTGTTACAGGTTGTTTTTATCGCAATAAAGCTACAAAACTTGTGGTAGAAGGCAGATCCCTTTCAGAACCACTGATATAGTGTTCTTGAGACTCATTAGCACACCGAACAGCTGATGTTAACCTCATAGCATGGACTCGCACCAAATTTTTGGATACAATATAACTGGTACTGGCCTATCGTGCACATCTTCTCATCCATCTATTCCATCAACCCCTAGTAGGTTTTTTGGGGCCTTGAAAGCCAAGATAGGAGACTCACCCTTTTTTACACACTTTGACTGTGATACAAATAACGGCCAGGAGCAGCGTAGGTCTACGGAGAATCTTTCTGGAGCCCGCCATTGTACTTCTTCACCTGACACCAGCAGTTACTTCCATCGGTTATGCCCTTCCGTGGACTGTCAACAGGACAATCTGCTGCACCGTTCTGCTGGAACTTCATATTTGCAGGATACAAATTCTAGCCAGAACATAAAGAACACTTTATACCGATTGGAGAGTGCTTTGATGGGTCCTGATGTTGACGAAGAAGAAGAAGCGACCACATCGAACACATCTTTACATTGTTTCTCACCGGGAAATGATCTGAAGCAAATGTTGATCGCGTGCGCTAGGGCTCTCGCTGAGAACAACATAAAAGAATTTGACAAGTTGGTTGAGAAGGCAAGGTGTGATGTATCAATTACCGGAGAACCAATCCAGCGTCTAGGTGCATATATGGTAGAAGGGTTGGTGGCACGGAAGGAGGTATCCGGGAGCAACATTTACCGCGCTCTGAAGTGTAGAGAGCCTGAGAGCAAGGACTTGCTTTCGTACATGCAGATCCTGTATGAAATCTGCCCCTACTTGAAGTTTGGTTACATGGCAGCCAACGGAGCCATAGCTGATGTGTGCAGAAACAAGGATCGCATCCACATCATAGACTTCCAAATCGCTCAAGGAACACAGTGGACGACCCTTTTACAAGCGCTTGCAGCTAGGCCAAGTGGTGCTCCACACGTGCGCATAACCGGGATTGATGACCCTGTAAATAGGTACGCTCGTGGGGATGGTTTGGAGGCAGTTGGGAAACGTCTAGCTGCAATCTCTGAGAAATTCAACATTCCCCTGGAGTTTCACGCGGTTCCGGTCTTTGCTCAAGAAGTAACCACTGATATGCTCAACATCAGGCCAGGGGAAACTTTGGCCGTGAACTTTCCTTTGCAGCTCCACCACACCCCCGATGAGAGTGTGGACTTGAACAATCCAAGAGACGGTCTTTTGAGAATGGTAAAGTCACTTTCTCCCGATGTAGTTACTTTGGTAGAGCAAGAATCGAACACAAACACGACCCCATTCTTGACTAGGTTCATAGAAACTCTCGACTACTACTTGGCAGTATTTGAGTCTATAGACGTGACTATACCACGGGACAGGAAGGAGAGAGTTGAGGTCGAGCAGCATTGCCTGGCAAGAGATATCGTGAACATTATCGCCTGTGAGGGGAAGGAGCGAGTTGAGCGCCACGAACTCTTTGGTAAGTGGAAGTCGAGATTGTCAATGGCCGGGTTTAAACAATACCCATTGAGCACTTATGTCAACTCTGTGATCAGGAACCTGTTGAGGTATTACTCGGATCATTACACGATCGCTGAGAAAGACGGCGCCATGCTTTTGGCCTGGAAGGGTAGGAACCTGATTTCAGCTTCTGCTTGGCAGTGAGGTACACATTTAGGTAAAGAAAAATAATGATAGGTATAGTTACTGGGAATAACATGACATAGCTCCATGGTTAGTTTTGTGCATTATTGTTGTGATGTTATGTAATCTGATATGGTTGACATTGGTGCTGATATTCTGTTGATGCACCAAAGCTGTTTGTGCAGTTTTTTCATCTATGAGTATATGTATATAGTGATCATGTATTGTGTCTCTTTGTTGAGTTGTGTATGTATTTGCATGTGTATCTGACCTTCCATTTACAAAGCTTTGAAAAGTTGACCTTACACAAATCCTTGAACATTTGAAATTACTACAAGTCTGAGGTTCCACCCAAATCTTGGCAAATTTCGATGTATGAACAAAGAGAGAAAAAAAGAATCTAGCTCATGATTTTTTTAGGGGCTTAGACTAATTTATTTCTCACTCATGCCAGACGTTTAAAATGTCAATTTTGTTAATATGGTTTTACTTGTATTATTATATTATATATAACTATTTATATTTTACTAATGTGAGATACTTTAGTCTCCACTTCAACACTTCCTCTCTTGTATGAGCCTAACATTTTTTCGAGGGACGGATGTAGAAAAAGGAGTGTGGGGGGCAGTTGCTCAGAACTTCTTTTTGGTGAAATTTTTTCAGGTTTTCTTATTGTTTTTTATCCTTACAATTTTTAAAATTTTGTCCCCACTGAACTGTTAATTTTTCCAGTATGCCCATTAGTTGTAAACATTTCCCTCATTGTCTTGTAATTTTGCCCCCATTGGGTAAATATTTTTTATATGTCATTTTTCTCCTTTTACCGGGCTTGGTACATGCACAACCGTGTGTCTTTTAAATTGATAGTTTCCCTCACGTGTAGATATTTTATGTGAACCATCTGTAAGTGGATCGGAGACCAGATGGAGAGACAACATAAACGAACACAAGCTTAGATCAAAACCAAGTTTGAAACCATGTTAAATTTCTTACCAATTCTTTGCTTATAAATAAATTATGTACTTTGTGATAGCAATGTGTAGTGAGCTACTAAAGAGGACATATAGACATTGCCTTTTTGTGCATTTGAAGCAAAATGAGAGCAAATAAATGGAGAGATGTAGATTGAAGAGTTAGGTTTGGTTAGGGCTCAATAAAAGTAAGGTATCCAAAGTAGGAGAGAGCAAAGGCATTAAGCATTTGCACCCACATCACATGTGGTTGTCAACATATATACCCCATTTGTGGAGATGGGTCCCCTCTAGACCAACATGACTTGCTTTAAGCTCATGCCATTTTTGATGTAAACAATTAAACATACATTGTATCTTTGCCTCCAAGTATGTTAAATGTGAGCATATAATCAATGGAGCCATTAATAAATAATTGCATTTGTGCATGATCTCATGTGCATGTTTTGGAGTTTGCTGTTGTATTGCTCCTCCACTCCTTTTCAACAAGCCCATTTTGTTGATACATGATGAAAATGGATCTTATCATTTGTTCTCTAACTACATGAATTTATAGTTTTATACAATACAAACAAGTTGATATCTGTTCATTGAAAATGTCAAGTTGGTCAATTCTAAACTATGTGAAAAGATATTTTGTTGTCCCTTGGGTGTTTTGAAGTTTAATGATTTATTATTATTATTTTCAGATCTTGACAAATATATAAAACAAAGTCTATACATGAGTAGTGAATCTATAACTAATGTTTGAAGGGGGCAAACAGTTAATTAAAATTTTATCAAATAATATAGATGAATATGAAAATTTTAAAGGTAAAATATGAAATATTTATAAAATATAAGAAATAAATGTAAGTAAGAAAATAAAACAAAACTTGTTACTTCAACATTCAAATAAAATTAACGATCATCGATAATGTACTAATATGTCAATTTGTAATGGAAAGTAATGTGGACGAAATTACTTAAAACATGTTATGTTTGATCAAGTAATATTTTCAAGTTGAAGATAGATAAAATTATAAAACTAAGAGGAACGACATAAATGTAATATTATTGCAATCAAATCTCTGATTTCGGTCTCCGCGCGAATGAGTGACTAGTCCATAACAATTTTCCTTGTAATTTGTTTAGACGTGAAAGTGAATATCATGTTTCAAATCTTTTATATAAATCGATATAGAGAAGATTAGCATGACTTATGCACAAGGATGACACAAACTCATTTATCATAAAAAGAATTATATAAAAAATTCATGTTGAACATTAGCTAAAGGAAATGGTTTTGATAGTAATTGTATCCTTTGATTTTGGATTTTATTTTTCTTGTAGTGGGAAATTATGGACAAACGCTACCTTTCAACACAGAAAAAAAAAGTGTTTTTTCTTATGCTTTTTAGGCTTTGTTTGGGCATATTTGAAAGCTTTTGTAAAATATAATCATTAAATCTCTGCATGATTAATTTTATGGAATCTTAACGAAAGTTGATTAACACTATTAAGAACAAGGTTAAAAGAATCGAATTTTGTGTACTTTCCATGTTAATAGTTACTGGTAATTTTAGTGATTTTTTTATCGAACACAACATGATATAAGTAATATATGCAACAAAATAAAATTATTTTACTATATCAATAATCAATTATACACAACCTATATTACTTTATCAAAGTGTCATAATTAAATTGACCATATCATGATATGAATAGGTGAGTATAAGAGAAATTAAATATACATGACACAAAATATTAATTATTATTGTAATTGCCACTTATGTGTTATACTAAAATTATCTGAATAATTTAATATATATAAAGTACTCTTTCACAATAAGAGTAGGAGATTATATGAAAGAATGATATAATATTATGTTAGCAAATATGAATTCAAACCATTTATTAAAATAAGATTAATGATTCAAAATAGTTTATATACTATTCATTTGTTTCACTTTAATTCTTAAATTTGTTTTGTTTCAATATAATTCAAAACTCTTTTTTTTTTTGTTTCTATTTAGTCAAAAGTATGCCGATATTAATCGGGTTTAGTCCATTTCGTTAAATCGGATGACGAAATTCGTCAAACATAACTAATGTCATCAAACAATAAGAAATTACGTTTTTACCTTCTCACCCGTTGAGGAAGAAAGATGATGCGTACTTGGAGGAAGAAGATAGTAAAAAAAAGAAAACATCAAAAATGTAAAGAGTAAGAAAGTAAAAAAATATAAGTGATATATTATTATTTTTAACAGCGTAGTTATTAGCTTTGACGAATTTTATCACCTAATTTAATGGAATGAATTAATCAAATCAATATCGACATACTTTAGACTAAACAAGAACGAATAAAAGATTTTTGACTTATATATTGAAACAAAATAAAGTTCATGAACTAAATTAAAACATAATTTATGGTACAATGACTATATTGAATCATCATTCTTAAAATAAATATAAAGTTTTTCTTCATGCTAATTGAAACTATGTTTGAATCATCATATATTATAAATATGTCAATAATGTCTCAAACTGTAATTAAAAAGATGAGGTTAATAAATCCTCGAGTTTCACTCTCAAACTGTAATTATGTTAAATTTATGTAGAAAAAGTTTTATCTTCTTGTGGTTTGTTCAAACTGACATTAGTCAACATTTAGTGCATCCATGAAATAACCATATATATTATTTACCCAAGAAAAAAAGACCATCAACTATTATATTTGAATTAAACCTTATAAATAAATTGAAATATCACAAGCATAATTATTCAATTTTTTATATCTCACAATTTTTTATAAACTCTTGCAAACTAATCCTTATGAGTTATGACTTTAACACTAATATGTTTATTTTTTAAACCTTGACACTGGATATGTTGATTGTTGATTTAGTAATTTTTTTTAAAGTAATTGTTAATTTAGTAATTTAAAAAAAAAACATTTCAAATTTTCGAGTCATTTTCATAACTCTAAAATCATTTTTAAAGCATAAACAATAAAAATCTCAGAGCTGCGCTCTCCAACCCTAGCAAGGCGGCGGCGGCGGCTTGACAGATAGAAGCGGCAGTTGCGGCTCCTAGGCGGCGGCTAGGGCTATTGTATCGAAGTGGTCGTGTCTCTCGTATGAGAGTACTACCATCAGGGTATCTAGGGAGGCGGTGATTACTTTCGTTTGGGGCGGCTAGGGTTCGGCAAGTGGTGGTTCGGGAGGCGGCAGCGGAAGGTTTAGGGCATCGGCATCATCATCGGAGATTACGGCTA
>JAYMTF010002763.1:0-17140 GCA_036897485.1 Pelargonium nanum | reverse complement strand
TAAAATTAAAATGTTTGAGGTGGGGGGGGGGGGGGGGGGGCACTCCAGTGGATTGAGCGTCATGCTTCAATAACAAAGGTCTTGAGTTCAAAACCTATAGTGTAGGGGTTGAAGGGGCTATGTGAAAGAGGAGAGCTACCCTCCTGTTTTGTAGATCAACGGTCCAATGGGCTTCCATTGAACACAAAAGTGGAGCTAATACAGTAACTATTAATATTGAGTTTTTCAGCAATATTTTGCTATTTTTCGCCAGTCTCATCTTGCACTATCTTTTCATTTAGACAATGGAACAAGGCCAAATAACCAAAGGATCAGATAGCTTACTGTAGGTAAGTTCAATCACAAAGTGTGAATCTTCTGGCCCATATCCAAGAAAGGCATTTGTGTATCTCTCCTCTGGTATATCACGCTTTCTCAGAAGCTTCATCCCCAGGCACTCTGTGTAGAATCTGCAATCAACATTCCCAGCGGCCAGTATAGTGATTATTTAGCAAAACAGATAATACTAAAAGAAGGTACAGATTCATGAAGTATAATTTAATTAAGAAGTTGTGTATGAGGGATATACTTTATAGTCCTTTCCATATCCCCAACGCGATAAACAACGTGGAGCATTCTTCGCTTGTCCTCTTTGACCCACTCTAGAATATTTTCTTGGGTAGCAGCTGAGCTTGCTTGGGCAATACCAGCTGGCGGTGACCGAATACTGTTACTGTTTAATCTTAAAAGCTTAGAAGCTTTCAGACCAAAGAACTGTGACTGGTGAGCAGCTGAATAACAATTCAAAATCATCAAGTTTTGTCCAAAATCATATGCACATAAAATCATTGAGTTGAATCACTCAATCATGAACAACAAATATCTACAATGTACATCTTGATTATAGCTTAAATAGGTATTTATAAAATCATCGATCTACGTCACCTAATTATCAACCACAAGATACAAAATTACACTAAATCAGTTCAATTCAGTACCGGATAATGAGAAATATAACCAAATCGCTCTATCCAAATTCCAGTGATAAATTAATCGACAAAATCATTTGTTGTATCATACGGACACAATATCATTGACCTACATCACCAAACTATCAATCACAACATTATAAATGTATACACAATTACGCTTAATCAGTTCAATTCAGCTCCCCATCTCCATAAATGACAAATAATTTAACCAAAACAATTCAAATTCCAATGATAAATTAATCGAAAAATTCATCACATCTCAGCATCCATACAATTTCTATTCAATTAATCTTCAACAAAATTCTAAAAATAAAGATTCAACAACAATTCACAGCATAATGCACACATTTACTCTTAATCAGTTTGATTCAGCACCAAATTTCCATCTCCATAAATGAATTTTTTTTTAAACCAAATCGTTCAATTCAAACTCCAATGATAAACTAATACACAAAATCATCACAACTCATCATCCATACAATTTCCATGTAATTTTACTTCAAAAAAAGTCTGAAAAACAAACATTCAAGTTCCAACAGTTATTTACACAATAACTCCTATTGAAACAATCAGTACATCACAGCCAAACACAAACCTAAATCACAAATCGCACATTCCAATTCCAACCGCAAAATCAGCTCTCAAAACAACAATGATAGACAATTACAATAAACAGCTCTCAAATCATCAACACACCTCGCCAAACTATCCATAACAACACTGCAGAAAATATACATAACTACACTTAACCGGTTCAATTCAGCACCAAATTTCCATCTCCAGATATGAAAAAAAAAAAAATAACCGAACTGCTCTATTCAAATTCCACTGATAAATCAATAAAAAAAATCATCATATCTCATTATCCTTACAATTTCCATCCAGTTTTAGCATAACAAAACTCTAAAAACAAATATGCAACCACAATTCACACAATAACTCTAATCAACATACAAACCTGAATCACAAATCGCACATTCCATTTCCAACCGCAAAATCAGCTCAGAAAACAACAATGATAACCCAAACACAACCAAAATCTCTCAAATCATCAAAGTTTCCTTACCTTTTCCGGCGCCGGCGAGATGAAACATAGAGAGCCGCCGAGAAGCACAGCAGGAAGAGGAAACAGAAACGCCGAATCGAGAAGTGGAAACGGACGCAGAAACGGACCTGAAGGAGGAGAGAGAAGGCCGAATTGACGACGCCATCGGCAAAATCCTCACCATTTCGGTCTCAACGTGACGGTGTCAGCGGAGCTCCTCCGTCGTCAACGGCGGTTCACGGCGAGTCGTAGCTCTCCGATGGGAGCTTTGGTGTGTGGGTGTGGTGTGAGTGAAGTGAGAGCTCAGGTTTTTGATTTGATTCGGTTAGGCCGTACGGTCCTAGACGTGGTTCACGAGACTCTTCGCTCACCTCTGTTTGGATGTGCTGTGGTGTGGGGTTGTTTGTTTTCGGGTTTATGGTATCCGGATCTGGGACTGTGTTATCTTATCCTACTGCTCTGCTTGGATTTGGTATGGAGTTGTTTGTTTCGGGTTTACGTTATTCAGAATTTCAGATCCCTGACTGGGCTATCTTATCTAATTGGGCTTTTATTGTGAAGCCCAATGCAAATGCTTGACAAAATTGGGCCCATATTTTTACTGAGTAAAAATAATATAATGAATTCAATACAAGTTTGATTAGTATATCGGTCACCAAAACAGTCCATAAGCATTGACATAAATTGGCGGGGACAGCAATAAATGTTTAAGAAAATAAATAGCTATATTTAAAAAATTAAAAGTGGGGTCAATTCTAAAAAGAAGAAGATTATATATGAAAAATGATAGTTTTCAACGAGAAGAAAATCAGAAAGAACAATTGTCCTAACACCTTAATATTGGATTCGTCTCTAATATGAATATGTCATTTCTTACTTTTTTTTTTCGAGACATGCTCAATTAAATTTGAATTTGTGATCCTACTTAGAACACGACTTATATATAGTTTGTAACTTGGTACATAAATTTTGTGTAAATGATAGAGTTTCTTAATGCTATTTGATGATGTTAAATTCTTTAAACTAAGCAATTTGGTGTGTATTTTTCCTAATTAGAACATATGCTTATTATGTTTAAAAACAAAATTAAATAAAAAAATTGTCATTTATTAAATTAACACATGAAATATACGATAAATTTGGATATTTTAAGGAATAGCTTCCACTTTATTTGGTGCTAATCAAGGTGGCATGCAATGTGAGTATGTGATTGTGCCTTTAAATATAATGCATACAAAAAAAAAATAGTTTAGGCAAAAAGAAAATGAGTTATTGGAACCTTTACAAAAATAACTAAAAACAAAATCATGAAACTAAAAAAAGAGAAGTTTATTGTACAATTTACGTGAATTCTATCAAAGAAAGAAAAAACATAATTGGAGTTTAATTTTAAACATGTAAAATTTCTGGGTTTTTTGAGTTCTTGAATGGTTGTGTGCTCTTTTCTCTATCAGCAAACCACTCAACTCTCTTTCTTGCAATCAAAAGCCACAAGTTTCTCATTCTTGCTTCCTTCACATTGTCTTCAATCAAACAAGTCTCTCTGATTCTGTTCTTCACTCTCCGGTCTCCGAATCGTGAAAGGCCCGTGATATCCGACATTGATCTGATCTTGGTCCCGATCTTCAAGATATGCTCGTCCTTTCTCGCACTTGTGTTCACGAACGGGACATTTGCTGAAGAACCCAGATCAGAGAATCTCATGCTTGACACGTCGTGAAGCATCTCAGAGTTCAAGAACACAAGGTCCGAAGAACTGACATTGCTCCACCTGTTCTTGAACGTAAAATCAGATTCAACACGACCCTTTTCGATTCTTCTGAAGCTACTTCCATGGCTGAAACTTAAACAATTACGGGGATTCAACTCCGATAAGAGCACTTTCTGATCATCTTCTTCTTGATCAAACTCACAACCCTTTTTGATTCTTATGAAGCTGCTTCCATGGCTGAAACTTGAAGAACAACTATGGTTCGTGATCTCGTGATTCAACTTCTGCAAGAGCACTTTCCGGTCATCTTCTTCTACTTCATCATGATATTGATTCAACTGATCATTTCCACGACCCATTTCGATTCTTCTGAAGCTGCTTCCAACGCTGAATCTTGAAGAACCATGATTATCTTCTTCTCTATGGACAAAGAGCTCCATGTCCGAGTCCTCCTGCAAAAACCTGAAACTATCCGAACACATGAAGCTTGTAATGTCCTCCACGCAGACCTTGTGCCTGCAGAGAGGGCAGCTAGAGTGCTTTTCAAGCCACTGATCAACACAACCAATGTGAAAAGCATGTCTGCACTTAGGCAGCAACCTGAGGATTTCGATATCTTCGAATTTCGACAGGCACACAGCACACTCAAGCCCTCCTCTGGATCCCTTCAAGGAAGAGAACTTGAAGAAAGGAAGTGACTCTACGACAATCTTGTCGATTCCAGAGGGTGATCTTGCGGATGCAAGATCAAGATTCTGCTGTGAATTGTTTCCGAGAACAAAACCTCCTCGATCGCTATGGCAGGTTCTCGCGTAGAGGAGGAGGATGAAGGTTAAAGAGAACATGATGGACATGATTCCTATAACAACAGCCAGACTTGGCTGGAAACTGGAGACAGGATCTCCCTGGGCAGTGTCGGGGCCTAGACTTTGTGCTTCGACATCGCAGATCAAGAAGAAGAGATTCAGAACAATGAGTAGGTTTTTTAGATTCATCGAAAAGGGAAATCTTCAAAATGAGTTCATAGTACAAATCTGAAACTTTCAGGTTTTTTTTATGTCTGATATGAGCTGGTTGTGCACTATATGCTAAAAAAAATGTCTATTTTTAGAATGGTATTCTGGTTGTTGAGTGTCTTGGTTTCTTCTGAGGCTGCTGTTTTGGGCAAAAATATAAAGTCTCAGTATCTAAGTGGGGAGTGATTGAAAAGTATGATACCAATAAAGCCACCCGATTGCTGACACGTGGCACTATGTCATTCCTCAATGACAAGCCCAACCCAATCTGACCCAAGTATAAATTGGGTCGGATTTTGGATGCACACTTATTTGGTCTAAATTTCCAACTCTGGCTCGGGATGTACTCATACTCTAATCTTATTCTTCCAAACATTACCACAAATTCACCTAAGCATTCCTCCATCTTTAGTGTGTTGGCTAAAGCACTCACTCACTAAAGGATAAATAAACATATACATACATAATATCAAAAACTATAGAATTGAAAACAATCCAGTAGGTAAATCTTGCTTTTGCATTAAATAAATAATAGGTGATCTCACTGCATAGGCCATCACATAAATTCATCCACACAAAAGTTTAAAGACTTCTTCAGAATAAGATCAATAAAAGAAAAAAAATGATTGTGTCACAGTCAACTCACCTATGTTATGTTTCATATTGACTTTCACGCAACTGAGAGTGAGAGGAACAGAGACAAAATCCAGCAGCAGAGATTGATAGAAATGCACATGATTGGAGCAAAATAGCTATTGTTTAATAAAATGACACAAGCATGACTAATAGTGCATGCTTGGTAAAAAAGAAATGAACAATGTGTTAGGTTGATGAGTGAATTGTTTATATATTTTGAAAGTTACAACTTTTAACAATTTTAAAATAAGCAACTAATTCCAAAAACATCAACAAGCGTTGATGTATTATAAAGCTGTCAATTTAGACTCAAACCTTTGGGTTTTTGCTCAATCTGACCAAAAGCGAGTTCGAGTCATATAAAATGAATCCAAAGAATTATCAGGTTGGCAGGATTCAACTTGAGAAAATTGTGGGTTGGATAAGATCATTTCGGACAAGTCGGCACATTTTACCCCATAACCCTTTTGCATTAGGCTTATTCGACCTGAATGTCCTGAACTTTTAAAGACTTATCCGAAGCTGAATCCGAATTATATTATAACAATTACTGTAATAAAACTTAAAACAAAGAAATAAACAAACATATTAGGAAGGTTTAGGGGTGAGTTCAATGATGTTGACAATAATCTAATCTGATTCTATATTGGGTTTTTCTTTTTTATGGGTTGTCATTAAATTAGGATCAATTGAAGTACATGTGAGGTCTAGGGAGGACCGGCATAAAACTCAACAGGTTCTTGTGGTAAATTCAAAGGAAAAAAACACACAAATATGATCTTATATGGATTGCTATATAAACTAGAAAGTCAAATTTATGTGAATAAATATGCAATTAAGTCCTAGAATAAAATCTAGGAAGACAATTGGCGCATGTGCATTTCCTAGAATAAAATCTAAGAAGACGATTGGCGCATGTGCATTTCGTGCATGTGTTTTACATGTACATTACTTGTAGACAATTTATCAGTGAATTCATGGACATTAACATGTAAATGGGCAAAAATGGACTTGCTGAATTATCGACGCACTTTTTTAGTTCCACAAATTTATGGATGTAAAGACTAAAGCGTAACTAAGCAATACTGAATTTTCATATATTTATTGGCGGAATTTGCTCATATTTATCGATGCAAAAAAGTACATGTAACTTACATTTACCAAATGGTACGTAAAACATAAGTTCCCCTATATTCTATTCACAATAGAAAAAAAATAGTCAAGCCAACTCATAATCAAATAGTAAGTAAATCACTAAATTGGCAAGACCACAATTTAAGCGAAAATGAAACTTTTATGTATCATTTGATACATGTAAGTTACATGTACCTTCATGCACCTATAAATGTATGGGAGTACACCAACGAAATAATTGTTTCCAACTATTTGTATGTCAAGTATTGACTAATTTTTCGCAATGATAAAAGTCAGCAAGTTCAGTTTTGCCAATGTTTCACACCAACAGTTATATGCAAGTGGTGTACATAAAAATACATGCAACAAACACACATGCGTCAGTTCCTTCTCAAATCTAAATTCTTTGCAGCGGGTATCACTTTCAAGAATGCAGATTTGTAATGTGACAGCATCATCAAATCAAAATTAACACACAATTAACTATATTGCTTGGCGATCCAAAAAAATGCATGTGTTTTAATTGAGTTATTTATTCCCGTCACTTAGTAAGAAAAGTCAAGGCCAACAAAAAGTTGCTAAACAAATATGTGAGTGTTTTCAGTTCGGCCCGTGTTAGGCACGCTGCCCATATAGCTAGGTATACTCATAGCATAGTTGCAATAGCTGCTAGTACTGGTTCAACATCACCATAGATCATATTTATCCATTATTCAATACATGACAATTTCTCATAATTCAAACACTTCAAAATATTGTTGGTGTTGCAATTATTATACTTTGATTTCCGTCAAATTGTAATTATTTCTTTTTTCAAACAAATATACAAAATTACAATTATCATAACATCTTTTGTTGCATTCGCCGCTTTCCACTACTTTTATTTATCTCATAGTAGCACATTTTGGTTATTTGTTTAATATCATAAAGAATATGGATACACTCAAAATACAAGTTCAAAACATAGACGATATAAGAGATGACAATATTCATTCCGTTGTTGCACAAGATAACTCTAAGAGAACTAGAAGTAGAGTCTAGAGCTAACTTAGCGAAGCAGAGAATTTGAGTGTGAAGGTAGTAAATATCATTAACCTACCTGAAGTTGCAAAATATGTGTTTGTTCAAACTGTATCGAAATACAATTTTGCATTATCAGTTGAGCAGAAAAACATGCAAGAAACAATTAGAGATCGTTAAAGCCTAGAGGGCAACTAATGAATTCAAAGCAATTTCTCAACATGCACCTAAAATTGGTCACACAAGCCTCGTTGTTTGAAATATACTTCCCCTTGATTCGTAAAAGTCACCTCCAAAAATTATTTTGAAAACACACAAGATGCCACTAAGAAGTTTGTTGGAGTGTTCGAATTTGACAACACGTGAAACACAATTTTTGTTAAACAAGTTGCATCACAAGCTACTAAAAACTATATGTTTGATAAAATTATTATAACATCAATAACTCAAACACCTGATTCGAAAGAAATTCAAGGACAAATTGCAATCAAATTATATCTCCAACTCAAATGAGAGAGCAAATCTCAAACATTGGACTCCTTAAGTTAGAGATATTATTTGATTGCAATTTGTTCTTGAATTTCTTTCGACTCTGGTGTTTGGGTTAGTGGTGCTATAACAATTTCATCGAACACATCATTTTAAACATCTCATGATGTAACTTGTTTAGCAAGAGTGGTATTTCTTATGACATCAAAACTGAACACATCAACAAAATTCATAGTGGCATCTTCCAGTGTCTAAAGAATATCTTCTTGAGTTGACTATAGAATCAACGGTGATGTAATATTTAGCAAACAAGATTGATGTGGCCAACCCTATGACAAGTTAACAAATCGATTCAAATTGCTCAACTTTTCTCTAAGCTTCAACGATCGCTATATGTTTCTTGTATGCTTTCGTGCTCAACCGACAACGCAATATCATAATTGAACACATTGTGCAACAAACACTTATATCTTGTAATTTCATGTTGGTATATAATATTTTATACTTTATACTCCACACTCAGTTTCTCACATACACTCAGCAAACTCTCAAAACCACTTTTGATTCTCTATGTGTTATTGTCTGCAATGATAGAACTGATGTTGTCATCAATTACTTCGTCCTACTTCTTGTATTCATATTATTCTTCAAATTAAACAAACATCCAAGTTGTTATATGATAAAGAATAGCGAAAAGCAGCGGATGCAATAGAAAATGCTAGGACAAGTGAGATTTTGCATCTTTATTTGAAATAATAGATGAGAAATAATTACAAAATAGAATAAGTACCAAAATTGAAACATTAGGATTTTGGGATATTTGAAATTATAGCTTCAAATTTAGAATTTGAAATATTATATTTCAAATACAAATATAATGTCTTAAAATCATAAAACAAGAGTCATGATTTTAATCTCAAATCCAATGTTCGATGCATATTTTGAATCTAGTCAAGCCAAATTCAAATCCAAATTATTTATGTATCCAAATATTGGATTGCAATTTTGACTCATACATAGAATTTCAAATTGTATCCAAGAATTGAAACAAGATGTAACAATATTTTGAAGTGATTGAATATGAGAAATTTTTTATTGAATAATTTGATTAGTAAATATAATCTAAGATTTATTTCTAATAACAGACACACAGCTAATCCATATTAAAAAATTGCTCCCCTAATTTTGTATTTATCCCTTTCAAGAAATTCTATAACCCAACATTATAAAACTAATAGTTGAAAATTTCTCAAACCTACATCGTAGTGAGTTGTAGTTGCTTCCATTCTTGATTAGGTCATTCTCACGGATTTGAAGTTGGGTGCCATAATCAATCTCTACTCAAGTCCTAGCTTCCCCATTATCAACCTCTAAAATAACACATTGATTCAACTTTCTTATCTTTATCCTAGAACTTCGTGTTTTCGGTTTATGGAGACATTGTGAGTCATGAGAGCATGTTATTTTACTTTTCAAGACACAAATATAACAACATCAACCATGAGCAAAGGAAAAAAGTAAGGAAATACTCACATAATCAATACAGCAGTGGAGGCATGGAACACCGAGTAGAGACCGAGAATCTGAGATTGGGAGTGAGAGAAGCAGTAACAGTGAGTGTTGGACGCAGTATGGTAAAAGTAAAATTACTCTTAAAACTAGACACACAATCAAGCAGTGATTCAGATAGATACACATGATTAGAGCAAATTGTCAAGTTAAGCCAATGAGTAAATGTCACCTCGAACACTAGCCGAATCCATTTTCTTCTCTCAAAAAATAAGAAAATCAAAACAAAATCACAAATACAAGTTCACAAAATGCAAAGATAAAACATCAATGATGCTCTAAGAACACATGCAACTAGAATATATACAAGTTGACAAAATCTAAAGATTAAACACCGATGATACTCTAAAAACACATGCAACTAACATATATACAAGCTAACAAAATCAAAATATAAAACATCAATGATGCTCCAAAAACACATGCAACTAACATATACACAAGTTCACAAAATCTAAAGATAAAACACCAATGATGCTCTAAATACACATGCAACTAGATTATTAGAGGCCCAGACTCAACCAAGACACACACAAAGATGAATCTGTGCAGACACTACACAAACAAAGAAAACAAATACACAGACTCAACGCTGTACGGACAAATTCATTGGTACGGACGAGCATTATCACATAACGTCAATAATAATAAACTAATTAATGCAAAACAACGAGACGAAGAAAATATGAGCAGAAGAGGCACTCACTGCGGCGGCAATGATCGGCGCTTCATGCAGTTACTCCGGCGACGGAGCAGACCAGATCTGGTTTGAAAAGTAGGCGGCGGCGAATCCGATCCGGCGACGATCGGGCGGTTGCTCTGATCTGAGAGCTTCGCCGGAGCTCTCTCTCTAGAACTCTCAGCCACTCTGTTTAGGTGTTTTAGGGTTTTGAAATGCAGATAGGTTTGAGATTGGAGAGAATGTGGTCCAAGGAAATGGAGAGTAGGCGTTGAGTTTGTTGCAGGTACTTGCGGAACAAGAGTTAGCGTTATATTTATAGAGGAGCTGTGGGGTGTTGTAAGGGCTGAGGTGGTGGGCTGGGCCGAAGAAAGATGGGCCCAAGGGTTAATTTGGGCCCAAAAAGGAAACAAGAACAACATGGTGACTAGGGTTAGCGTTACGCGTGTAATGAAATTAGTTTACTTGAATTCGCATATTTTGCAGTTAAATTAAAAGACGAATTAGTTGTTTGATTATATATCGATTTGGTAAATTCATGAATTCTACTTTTCTCTTGAAACTTTTGGAGATACTTATTGTTTGATATGTGAAATTGAGTCTTGTTATTTGCAGTATGAAAATTGAATGTCTACGGAACTTCCGGATTCGGTTATTGTTCGCAACAATGGTGCCATTTTCACCTCAACAACGAATGGTCTCACCTTCTTTTCGCAACAATGGTGTCTCGAATTAAGTGTCCTCGTCTTGTATCGTTAAATCCTCAATGTCAAGACTCAAAAGCTTCTAACATATCTTCATTCGTTGGCGTCCTCTCTTAGTCGTCCGGCAGTTTCTATCATCTTTGTGTGTTTTAAACCAATCGAATATGTTGGGTCGATATTCGATAAAACTTAATTTTAAACTACATAAGCATAAAATTTATAAATGCCACGGTCTGTAGATTGTCACATTACTTTGTGCATGATTATTTGTACGAATTAAAAGCATAATAATTGCAACGAGAGTGCTAGTCATAATAAACTCATGGAGTAATTTTAAACTACGTACATCATATAGTAAAAGTTGGAATGGAATCAAACAAAATATATTATTTCATTATAATTATATTATTTCGCTACTACTAATTTTGCTCCAAAGGATATAGAGGATCTTTCTCAACGTAAGCACAAAGTTCATAAGTTTGATTGTGACGAAAAAACCATATTGTAACATCGTCATAAGCCGCTATACTATTGTTATTGTAAATTTGTCTCCACGGTGCATTCATTTGTACCCTCTTGCGAGCTGTTCTGAGAATCGAAGTGTAGCTTCTTCCTACTATATCATACAGTGGTACGTTAATGCCTTGAAGAGTAGTCAGTTGTTGTTGTTCGAGTAAAGTTAAAAATGGTTTAAGGTACGTCCTCACATAAAATTGTTCAATGGTCACTAAATTACATGTATATTCTATTGGATACGCTATCTTCTCGTAATATCGTTGGGGCCTTATTCCCATCGTGTCCCACCATGCTGGAGGGAAAAGCGGTGGGGTTGGTTGGCGCAATGCTCTTTCAGCTCCTGCTCTTGAACTCTCTGTCATTTGTTATATATGAATGAGAAAACCATTTGTTATATATGAATGAGAAAATTTAATTAACATATCAAAATTATTAATGCATGTATAAAAACTTTTTGCAATTACCTCCTGGAAACAAGCAACATAATGCTCCTCCGCTTGAGCCCTCTAAAGGCATTTTGTAGCTTTTTTTTCTTCTCTGGTTGTATAGGGAATATGAGAAGATAGAGGCAAGAGGGTTGGAAATATTTATAGGCTACAAAAAATAAATTATTTGGAATTTTTTTGTTGAAAGTAAATTATTTGGAATTAATGAGTGAAAGATTTTGAAAATTTTCTTGGCTTTTCAGGAAAATAAATCGATTTTATGGTAATTTTTTGTAGGTTAAATATTTTTTTACCTATATAATTTGGAAAAAAAAATTTTGTTTGAAATATATAATTTGGAAACTTTTTTTATACTTAAATTTGTATTGGGAAAATTTCGTTTTGTATATGTATTGTACAATTACAAAAAAAAATTAAATTAAATAAAGATTTGGCAGAAAGGCTAATAAATGCTACTATAATTTCGTTTAAAAAGCCAATATTATCATTCCCAGTTGTGATTACATAAACAGAGTGCTAGTCATTAACTCATAATCTGGAAATATCATGTTGTAAAAATTCAAAATCAATCTAAAAATATTTATTTATTTAATTGAAAAGAGTCGACTGTTCGACGCCCGGGGAAGGCCCCCGCGTGGAGGCCGTTCCCAGACTGTCCCCCGGCCAGCTATCAGCGGACTGCTCGAGCTACTTATAAATAGTTAAATATTTACCATGCATCTTTATAATGCAAACGTTTGTAATCTTATGCAAGGATTGTGAATAAATTATCGAGTTATGTTATACATTCTAGATATTGTACGAAATGATGTGTTAAATAATGAGACATGACATATTACTATTGATGTGTCGAAAAAACTATATGTCGAAATCTTACCGGCTGACCAATTATTGAGATGAAAAATATGGCTCCACTCTCCGCTCATCAGATATTGCGAATTTGAACGTTTCTCGAGCTTCAGATGGAAAATTCTCATTTGTGGATTGTGCAATGATAGCTCAACGCCTTCAAGAGAACTCATTTGATCGTTAGGATATAAAAGCGGTTGAATAAATGTTATCAAAAAATATTTATCGATGAACACTCTATCCCTCATGAGTTCATGCTGGGAGATTATCTTATCAAAAGTCCGCACACACTTCCTTCCCACCAAGTTGTTTACCCACACTGGTGGGAAACGTGGGAGAGTTGGTTGGGACACGAACGGAGGGACTTGGGGAGATCCTCTAGTAGCTCCGACTCTTGAATTCTCAGCTCCAGCTCTTGAACTCCCTGCCATTTAGTTATTCACTTTAAAATGATATAATATGAGAAGAGAAATCGAAGTTGTTATTTATAGAATATGCGTGCTACTTACATTAGAAACACGTTAATTTTGTACCCGACTTATTTTAAACTCGAGACTTGAATTGTCAGATTATGCATGCATATAAACACATGTATGTTTTAATTACCATGCATTACCTTAATACGCAGACTGACAATCTAAACAAGTCGGATAAAATATGCATGTGATTTTATCAAATTTATTTAGTCAATTATAACATTTTTAAACACTTATCGAAACAAAATAAAACTAATAAAATATCTTCAAATATAAACATGTTAATTTTTTAACACGACTTATTTTAAGCCCGAGACATGAATTGCCAAGTTATGTATGCATAAAAACATTTACTTTTTAGTTTCCTGCAGCTCGTTTGCAGTTTGCAGTTTTGCACATATTTGGAAAAAGTTATTGACTACAACTAGTCTTCATATCTTCTAAATTCTTATAAGTGACCCTGCCCAAGAACCCTTTGAGAGATCTAACGCCCAAGCAGTACAGTAGAATTTCTTTTATCTGAATGCAACCTAGCTCTACTTTTATCTGAAAGACCTCCTTTTAGGTCTTTCTTGCTTAGTAAGAGATATCCCTGTAGTCCCTCAATTTCTTTGTCTTAGATTCGTAAGTAACTTAGTCTAACAGGCCTGTAAAGAGAGTAATTAAACAAAAGGAAGATAGTCACTTTCTTGATTAGTAAATAAGTTAGGGCGTGCTTTGAAATATCGTTCCAAATTGCTGTCATTGCAGATAAATTTTGGGCCTTCAATTGCAGTTTACAAGTCCTTTACTGCAGTTCACAACTGCAAAGAAATTTTAAAAACTTTACCTGCAGTTTACAGCTGCAGAGACAAAAACGCTGCTGATACCTTTACCTGCGGTTATTTAAACATCAGTCATCAGCAGCGGTTAAACTTTCGTTTGCAGTTTTGAACTTATTTGGCTGCAGTTTTAACTGCAACTAGATTACAGATCTTTAACTACAGTTATAAACTGTAGATAAATTTCTGTCTTGCAATTGCAGATTAGTAGTCTTTAGCTGCAGTTATTAACTGCAAAGAAATTTTAAAATATTTACCTGCAGTTCAGAACTGCAGAGAAAGACAAAAAACGCTGCTAAATCTATAGCTGCGGTTATATAAACATCCGTTATCAGCAGCCGTTTAACTTTCGTTTGCAGTTTTGATCTTATTTTTCATCAGTTTTTAACTGCAACTAGTTTGCAAATCTTTAACTACAGTTCTTAATGGAAACTAAAATTGAGCATTTCAATTGCCTTTTAGTAGCTATTTGGCTGCAGATACGAACTGCAAAATAAGGTTCGAAAATTTACAGTAGAAAGACACGACTAAGGGAACATTTATACACAAATAAGTGTATCAAAAAAAAAATCACTTATAAGTGTTATTTTATGATAGTATCAAATGTTTGTCTTGACATTTTATATTTTCACCCGTCCTATATTTTTTTTTGTTAATTTTGTAATTTACACTATATTTAATAGATAGTTTTGTGCAATTATATTAAATTTCCGAGAGGACAATTTAATGGTTCGAACATCGTAACTAAAACATTTCAATATAAATCTAATTTTATTGAGTGAGATGAGACAAAGTCGTTATATTTTCCATTTCATTTCGCTAAACAAAATTCATTAGTTTGTGCCGAAAAACCCAAGAAAATAGAGGACGACTTTAATATATAGTGTACCATATATATCTTTTGCATGAAAATAAAGTTACAAAATATTGACCTCAGTTGTGTTAGGCATAAATTCATTATTTATATTTGATAAAATTGAAATCACTATCTATATTGTACAACAAAAAATTGGAACTAAACTAAAATAAGTTTATTATTATTCATTTATTTTATTTATTTTTGTAAATCTAAATAGTTGAATATAATCAGCATCCAATGTGCAAACATTAATTAGTAATAATTTTACACAGGAGGACATGTAGGTTTTAGGTTAACGTAAGCATGTAGTTTATCAGTCTGGTTGTGTCGAAAGAACATTATGTTGAAATCTTCATCGGCAGGCCATTGATTGTAATGAAAAATTTGCTTCCACTCTCCGCTCATCACATAATGCCTTGTTACTTTTTTGAGCTTTAAGAAGTACATTATCATATGTTGATCGTGCAATGTTAGTTGAACGCCTTCAGAAGAACTCAGTTAATCGTTATGATATAAAAACAGTTGAAGAAATGTTTCCATATAATATTTGTCGATGTGCACTAGATTTTTTCCAAGTGCAGACTGAGTGATTATTTTATCAAAGAGATTCTTCAGAGCACTTCTACAGTTCAAGTATTAGAGAGCTGAAAGTGATGATTCCAACAACATGACATTCTAATTAGCAGATTCTAGCAACAGAAACAAGGATCAAAACATACAGAGAATGAAAGACCTAAAGACATAACTAATTAGGAGCAAAACAAGGATCATTCAATGGAAAAAAATCAACAGATAGATAAAAAAAATTGGGGCATTTACTCAGCACATACAGAGAGAGAGGTCAAAGACTAGAAGAGAAGAGAAGCTAACCATAGTTGTTCAAAGCCAATCGTAACATACAGCGACGGCGATCGAGAGCGAACATCAGTTACATAAAAAAGTATGCAATTTTTTCGCTCATACGTACTCATCAGTCTATGACTGGTCGTCTCGGGTTTGGTATGAGATTACCTTCTTTGGCTTCTTGGTGCAGTAACACACTTGTTGTTTTTAGCTAGATTCTTTTGCTAACACTTCATTTTTGTCCTTTTATTATTCCCACCTCGGGTATTTTAATGAAAATTACCGATTGCTTATAAAAACAATTATATGAAGCTCAATTCATATGTTTGAAGAGTTTAAATAGCTGGAGATAGATTAAAAAAATCATTATTTAGACTTTTAGAACAAACTTTTTTTAACCATAAAACGACAATGGTTTAAAACATAAAATTTAGTTTTGTTCTTGTAATGTGATTCCATTTAACAATTAATTCTATTGCTTATCCTAAAAAAACAATTAATTATATTGCGTGTTTTACTCAGATGCGCAAGAGCAGTACAATATATTGAATATACTCCCGTTACAAAAAAACCAATAAGCTATTTACTTAATCAAGGAAAGATAAATAATGAAGGCTAATTAAGTTATTGCAAAATAAAAAATATATTGATGATATTACCTAGTTTTCTAGTTTGAAATTCAGATTTGTTAGAAGATTGGTAAACAAGGAGTGTGTCATTGCTTAGCTTGGCCGTGTGTCGAGCCGGTGGCTTGGATGGGCTAGAACGAGTTTTATGGCTCAGTTTTGTTCACTCAATTATGTAATAATGATTTGATTGGTTAATAATATCTCCCCTTTTGATTTACAAAAAATAATATATAAGAGATTTGGATTTATGTGAGTTTGTCTAATATTCATGGTTTTCTCCAATATCTCACAGATCAATTTCTCTTGAATCAATATTCACTTCAATTTATGTAATTGCAGAAGTGTTAGCATTAACATAGCTTTATATAATATCAACAATATATAATATCAACCAAATCATGACTAATGAAAATAACAATTGTGTGATTGTTTGCTTCACATGAATGTGGTGCATTAATTTCGAAATGCTTAAAACAATTCATATATTAGAAATTCTTATCTAATGACTAAGATTTTTTACTCACGAAAATGGCATCGAATTGGCACAATAAATAGAGGATGTGATCCTTTAGAGAAAGAAAAAAACTAAATTTTTTCATAGAGATAATGACAAATATATATTAACCAAACCCTAAATCTAATGGTAAATAATAGTAAACGCCCCCTAGGGGTGGCGCAATGGTCAAGACACACATCTCCACGTATGAGGTCGTGGGTTCAAATTTCA
>JAYMTF010002762.1:0-17142 GCA_036897485.1 Pelargonium nanum | reverse complement strand
TCTAAACCTCTCCTACAATCATTTCTCCGGCGAAATCCCGAAATCTCTAGGGAACTTGCCGGTTACAGTGAGTTTCGATCTCCGGCACAATAACCTAACTGGTGAGATTCCGCAAACCGGATCGTTCGCGAACCAAGGTCCCACCGCGTTCCTCGGAAACCCAAAGTTGTGCGGATTTCCGCTCCAGAAGTCCTGCGAGGACCGGAAATCCGATCAGAGCACGCCGGGAAGCCAGAACTCGAGCCCTCACTCCGGCAACAACTCGAGAAAAACACTGAGTCCCGGTCTGATCATACTGATTTCCGTCGCCGACGCCGCCGGAGTAGCGCTCATCGGGCTTTTCATCGTGTACATTTACTGGAAGAACAAAGATTCCGACGGCTGTAGCTGCACTCTCAAGAAAAAATTGGGCGGCAGCCGCGGCGGCGAGAAATCGAGACTCTGTTCTTGCTTCTGCATCAATGGCTTCAAGGAAAATGATTCCGAATTTGAGGGTTCTGATCAAGCGGAGAGTGGTAAAGCGGAAGGTGGGCTCGTCGCCATTGACAAGGGCTTGAGCTTCGAGCTCGACGAGCTGCTGCGAGCATCGGCTTATGTGCTGGGGAAGAGCGGATTGGGGATAGTGTATAAGGTGGTGCTCGGAAATGGAATTCCGGTGGCGGTGCGGCGGTTGGGAGAGGGCGGAGAGCAGCGGTATAAGGAGTTCGCGGCGGAGATGCAGGCAATTGGGAGGGTAAAACATCCCAATGTGGTGAGGCTGAGAGCTTATTACTGGGCTTCTGATGAGAAACTCCTTATCAGTGACTATATCTCCAATGGCAATCTAGCTTCTGCTCTTCGAGGTATGTTCTGTATCTTTCTTTCATTTCCAGTTTTGATCCGAACACGACATAGAGTGAAAAACGTATTGAGTTACATAACACAAACACGACTCATTCATTAGCGAGTTAACACGACACAATATTTTGTCAATGTACTAATAAATGCGTCCGAATTGACTCGATCTAACCCGTATTTGATATAGTACACAAACACTTCTCATTTACACAAGTTAACACGACACACACTTTGACACGTTGAAATAAATGATTTTGAATTGTATGATATGATCCACATTTGTTACATAACATAAACACAAACTCATTTATCAGTGAGTTAACATGAGACAACATTTTGACATGTTTAAATATAAGTAGGACTTCAAGTGAGTTCAAAAACACGATGCCGTTAACATATAGCTTGTAAACCCTATTACCCAAATTGTAAACCCTAAGTCTAGTTGACAACAATTTTTGATGTTGGGGATATAGCATTATATCTGTCCTTAGTTTTTATTGAAGTTGATAGTGGATATCATAATATTTGAATTTGTGTCACTTCAGCATGTGTTATTAAACATGTATTTAAGGTGTAATTAGACTTCCCCAAACTTGTACTTCAAAGGAGAAAAACCTGTTTTCAAACTTTAAATTGTTAATTAGTTTAATTATGGCTTATCACTTTGTTGCATGTGGGTGTGGTGTTGTTGTCTACTTGACTACTTGGTTCTGGGTAAGGGTAGTTGAACTGCTCTTGTGCAGTGAGTATAATTGTTAGGTTGCTAATAAGAATCCAAACAGAAAATCCACACAAACTGATCTAACACAAGGCCATGTTGAGAAATTATGAGGTTCCCTTGGTTTTATTTATCCTTATATTAATAGCATTATGTGAAGTTAATGTTAGCAGTTTCTGGACTACCTAAGAACACATGCATGAATTTCAGGTTTCTGCATTTTAGGAGCAAATTGTGACCACATTAATAATTTCGGTTATATAACTGTGTCATTACATATTCCATGTCCCATATGTTCCTTTGGAGGACCCATTACCATTATGTTGTTTTTCTTAGACACATGCTGAATTTGGCATTAGTTTTTTGGACTCACACTGTGAGTTTTTCCTTAGAATTGGACTCATAGGACTGCCAAGTTCGATTAGGTATGAGCTGTCTAGTACTGTTTGTTTTGCCACTACAATCACTAAAGTTTTTTGTACTCATTATCTTCTATGTAAGTTTTACTACAAAGTGTGTAGGTTGGTTGAATCCATTTCTTGATAACATTTGAATTAGAAAAATGATTTCACCTAAAGTTGTGTGCTTGTTTTTTGAAGTGAACTCAAAAATTTGTACCCGTAAATAGTTAAATAACTTTGCAGGGTGAAAATAGTAATACCAAAGGATTCCCGTTGACAAGGGGATTTAATTGGATTCATCAACACAATTTAACCTTTTGTGAGTACAAAATGATTCGTACTTTTGGTTTTTGCGTAAGAAGACACATACATGAGCTCGCATGTGTCAATCCGCCTAGAATATAGGTTAGAGAGAGAAAAAAAACATAACATCTAGAGGGTTTGGATTGAAATTGTATTATTTTGTTCATAAATTATGTGAGCCTAGTGTAGTAGTGTGAACTTACCTATATGCACATATAGTTGCCCTAAAAAGGAATATAACAAAAAGACCTAGAGTTTGCTTAAGAGTTGTGCTATGAGATCAACTTGGTAGAAGAAGCAGAAGAGTGGTAGATGGAATGCAAATGTGCAATGATGACTGATGAGGACTGAGTAGGGTTTGAACATTTCTGGATCTGAATCACAGCACAACACAGCACACACAATAGTGGGTCATGTTAGGTGAGCATTCCCTTAATAAATGTAGACCCATATGCCATCTATGACTAGTTATTTAAAAATAGCAACCATCTTTGAACATGAACAAGTTTGGATCTCCAGATTTAGGTGTTTCTCGATTTAACTGTGGCATTTCTAAAAGTGGCATTGTGAAGGTTCCTTCCACAGTATTAACTATTTTTACCCTGCAACTTTTTTCCTCTTTTGAGCTAGAAGAGAAAGGAGAGCTGTAAAAGTTTGAGATTTCTTTACCATGAAGTACTTGCATCTTTGGTGCTTGATTGCTTTCTTTTTTGGGTTCAAACCTAAATGATGGATTAGCAAAAGTAAAGAAACTTCCTAATGGCTGTCTCATTGCCTGTTGACTTATTGTTACAACTCACCATTCCTCCCCTAAACTAATAAGTAAACACTCGTTTTAGAAGACCCTAAAGAGTTTTCTTAACGAATTCACGTAGACGACTTCAAAATTGCTTGAAAAACAGATGCAATGTTATTTATAAGTAAACAATAGCTAATTTCAGTCATTTTCTTGTATTTTCACACTAGAAGCTCGTGTTAGATGTAATAACTAATATGCATACATTACATGTAGCACATTTACTATAGTTCCAAGTTCTTATGCTTGTTCCAGCCTCTACGTGTGTGCCCTTCACATTTTTTTTTCCAGCTTTTAGTGCCCTTTCATTTTGTAACCTTTTAGAATGTGATTATGGTTTTATTTAGACCCGTCATGGTCGAATCATATTCTTACATAGTACATAAGAGCGGCCCAGCACATGAGACCCTCAGTATTGTGTGCACATTCCTACTCTTGATTTGCAAGGAAATTGTTTTCTGTACTTGAACCCGTTACCTCATATTAGTTGACTTACATTGTTTTCTTAATCCTTTTCGACTTTACATAACCCTCTAATTTAATTTTCAATTTCAAGATACAAAGAGCCCGTCTTTTGCTGTGTCTTGAGTGTGATTATGGTATATTAGACATGTGATAGTTGAACCATTCCTTCGTAACGCATAGGGCCACCCAGAGGCTGAGACCCTCAGCATTGTGTGTATTAGACCTGTGAAATCAGGCTGCGAGTTGAATGTAGTCCAGATTAGGCATGTACCTGTTATTATCGGCATAAGCCAATGATGGGTCGTGGGATCATTCTCGAGTTTGGGCCTTAAAGGGTAGGACCATTGATGGCCCGCGGTTCGCAGACTTTTGCAAGGTATAGAAAGTAGGAGGTGGATTGGGAGCTCATATATGTGTTTCTCATTGCACTGATGTTGTGATCTATCTTACCGTTTGACTTGACTCAACTCCCCTTGTTAGCATAGGGATTTTGTATATTATTATTTGAACCGTTTAAAGGTGCAAACTTTAATCAAACTATGCAAATTTTTGTTAACGTGAGAAAGCACATGCACGACTTTATATAAAAAAATTCGTTGATACGATACTAATGGTCTTTTATAAAACATAGGCTTATCCTATATTTTCCAGATTTTGACACTAGTCTCAACGTTACAAGACAACAATTTCACTTTGTTATCGTATCGTTTCTTTGTACCCTCTAATCAAATGATCTGATTTTACTAATACAGGCAGAAATGGGCAGCCATCACCAAGTCTCTCATGGCCAACCAGGCTGAGAATTGCCAAAGGAACAGCCCGGGGCTTAGCCTATCTCCATGAGTGCAGTCCAAGAAAATTTGTACATGGAGACATCAAGCCATCCAACATCCTCCTAGACAACGATCACCAGCCTCACATTTCCGATTTCGGCCTCAGCCGTCTCATCAGCATCACCGGCAACAACCCGTCCTCCACCGGCGGCTTCGTAGGAGGAGCCTTCCCTTATTTAAGCTCTGTCCAAACAGAGCGAACTAACAACTACAAGGCCCCGGAGGCCAGAGTCCCTGGCGGCCGCCCCACTCAGAAATGGGACGTCTACTCGTTTGGAGTAGTCCTCCTCGAACTCCTCACCGGAAAATCGCCGGATATGTCTCCGGCGACCACCTCATCGATGTCTGGGGAGGTCCCGGACGTGGTGAGGTGGGTGAGGAAGGGTTTCGAGGAGGAGCTGCCGCTTTCAGAGATGGTGGATCCAATGGTGCTCAAAGAAGTGCATGCCAAGAAGGAGGTGATTGCTGCTTTTCATGTGGCTATGGCTTGCACTGAGGGAGACCCTGAGGTGAGACCCAAAATGAAAACTGTTTCTGAAAATCTTGAGAGGATATGATCATTAAAAAAAGTCTAATTGCACGTAGGTTCGTGAACGTTAAGTGTTCAAAATGAATAGAAACGAAACATGCGATACTAATCTGGTCACCCGCTGCTACACGTATGTGCACTTAGTGTTCATCAATCTATGTACACGTAAAGATATATTTTTTATTAGTCATCAAAGTTTAATCAAACCAACGATTTGGTACACAAAGCTTAGTTGACATCAAAACTATTCTTATGTGCATAATTGATTTTTGTTGTTGTTGCTAAATCTGTTCATTATGATACTCTATTATTGAGGTGTGTGCTAAATTTGTGTTGATTATGATGTATATTGTATAGTGATGTCTTATATAAATGTTTGATGATTGGTTGAAAATTTGTGTACTAAATCGCATTCGTAAGGAATGACACCACTTTTAATGGCTCCCGGCCAGACCCTCATCTCATCGTCCGGAAAATTCGGTGATTAATTTTTGGAATTTGTACTTTATTTTTCTCTTTAAATTATTCTAATAAAGTATACTTTGCCGATAAATATATAAAAAAAGAAAAGACGTTTTTATTAATTTATAATAAACTACAATCACATTACAAAGACATTAGAATAATAATCAATAATATATTTAAAATCGAGAGCTCACCTTAGGTATGACAATTTTGAGTTTCAAATTGGGATTGAATAGTCAAGCCTTATTCAAATTTAATCCGAAAAGACTGCGAGCATAAACGCATTGAAATTTCACTCATTTTGTAGTGTGCGCGCGCACGAGTGAAATGTATGAATTCGTATTGGTTTAACTACAACAAAAAATTTCTATAAGACAAATCTGTCTCAACCATGTACCAAAAAAAAAAAAAAAAATCTGTCTCAACCCAAAATTTTGTATGACGGATTCGATTTAATGGTTCAACCAAATTATAGACTCTATTATGTCACAACCAAAGTTTAACCTCACTGACCGTTTTGGGCACAAAGGATTTGATTTGTTTTTTATTCTATCATATATTTAAGATCCCACAAATTAAAATTTCTAAAACGGAGTAGTAATTTTTGTTGCCCTCCAAATACGAAGTGGGAAAGGAACAGAACAAAATCTCCTTCCCTAAAAGCCCTCTCTCTCCGTCTCTTCCCGATTCACTGCACGACCAGTCCTCGTCGTCGCCGTTAGGGTTCTTCTGGATTTGCTCTCTCTGCTCTGCTTCTGCTCAGCTTCTGCTCAATTGCTCGAGCACCGCCTTTTTCGACTCGCCGGAGCCAAGGATTGCCTCCTCCTCCTCATCTCCACCGCCACTGCCCTAATCGTCGTCTTCTTCATTGTCAAACATCTCTGTAAGTCCTCCTAATCGGCCCTCACTATTTGAAACTTTCGTTCGAATCTATGCCGGTGGTCTCTGCATCTCCAATGCTGTAAATTGCTCAGTAATTTGAGCTTCTCTTGCTCGAAGCTTATTAATTGCTCACTTTCTTAGTTCTGAGATTTAAGTGGTTTTGCTGGTGCATTATCCGAATGTGTTGCTCCTGTTTCTTCCTCATGAGAGTGGTTTATGGTGTATCGGAATCAAGTTCGGGTTTAGGGTTTGCTGTTGGCTGATGGTGTAGTTTTCTATAGTTTTTCTATTTTGCTTAGTAAATGGAGATTCTCTTGCTTGAAGCTAATAAATTGTTTTTTTTTTTGTTTAGATACAATTATACATAGTTTTGCTGCTAAAATCTCCAAATTTGCTGTTGACTTTGTGGTGTATTGAGATTTGAGATCAAGTTTAGGTTTTAGGCTTCTTGTTGATTGAGGCATTTTCTGAAAATTTTCCTCTTCTGTCTCTCTATTCAGGTGGCATTGCTGTGGTTATTAGTGTTGGTATTTTAGCTAACATGGAGGTTAGTATCTGAATTGTTTTGTTTGTTTGCTTTTGTGTTACACCCTATGTGACTTGTGCATGATAGTATTGATTGCTTGTTTTGTTTAGGAAAAAGGAGTCGATGTTGGGCTTATTAATTCAGACAAGGCTACTGTAATGCTGGAACCGGAGAAAAACAGCGGTGGTGGATTGTTCCTTCCGGGGAAGGATAGAGTGGTGTTTAGACCTCCTGAGAGAAAATCTCTTTTAGGTATGATTTTGAGCTCACATATATGGATCTTAACGGCAGCAGTTTATCTTTTTAGCCCAACTCATGGTAGCAAGCTAGTGAGTGTAGGCCACATGAATCCATTATGGCATCCATTTAGATGTTGTACGTTCAACTCAGTATATCTTGAAAAAATTATGCTGTTCATCTAACGTCATGGCTTCCAGTAAATAATACTTATACATTTTATCTTGGTCCTCGGCAATAGTTTTCTACTTGTACTTTTGGTCTTGCCCTCCGTTTCAATTTTGCACATCCCAATATGTTTAAGCTAATTTTTTTAATTCCTTTTCCTCTACAAAGTTCTTTAAATGGATTGATTTATGGTTCTTGTCTTTGAGCTTTTTTAAGCAAGCCCGATTTCATAAAAAAAAAAAAGCAAGCCCGATTTCATGTGTCACAATTCATTCTTTCATTATAATTATGTAGGCGCACTGTTTCCAAATGTTACGACATTATAAACTTTCAAGATAAAAAAACTCAGGAATCTCAAGCAGATTATTGTTGTTACATCTTCTTTCAGTAGATTTTTAATTTTTTTCCTGTATTTCTCAAGTTAACCTCCTCCTCTAGTTTCCTCTTTTCGCCTGTGACTGTGGATCATTGCTCCATGCTATCTTTTTGTGCTTGTTGTAAGTATTTTTAAATGCATGTTACAGGGTTAGATGCCCTTGCTAGTGCAAAGCGTGGCGCATCTAAGGGTGATACTGGATTCAAGGTCCCAAGAGAAAAAGGTGCGTCTGTTATGTCATCAATTGATGAGGAGGAGAACTCTGAAGTATCTGCAATAGATGAAGTTGGGAGCAATGCAGTTAACAGCTCTCGCAGTCATGCTGTTAATAGGAGATATCGTGAAACAGCTGCAAGTGAGATTTCTCGAGCAGGTAGCCTTTCATTTAATTTTTATCAAATTAATTGCTTTTAATCTAGACTGAAACCCTATTTTCTTTTTTCCAGTCATTTCTGTTTTGTGCTTATCATTTGTCTATTTTTGAAATGACATGCTGTTCAATATCTTTGTGTTCTGTGATACCTGAATATATAGTATGCTAGAGTATAGTATCATACCATCATTTTAACAGTATAGATACCTTACTCCACTACTAGCTCTTTGTCAAGGTTTGAATCTCTAATAGGAATTGTTTAAAGTCAGAAACTCTATTAGTATATCGTGCTTTTCAAATTTTTATTGTACATTTTATGCCTTCTTTGCTTTCTTCTTCAAAAAAAAAAAAAATAAAATAAAATTCCATTCAACCTTTTGCCTCCCAAACTATCTCGATAGCATAATTTATTCAGGGTCTAATAAATGTTGTAATCCTTGCAATGCAGAAAGTTTTATCACTCAAGAAGGACACGTTAGTGATAGTGTTGATACGCATCGCTCGAGAGATCATATTGGTTCAGATGTAAGTTAATTTTCTTTTTCATTATTATTTATGTCAGTGACCCATGGAGTTCAGTAATTATACATTCTATTCTTCTTGTGTGCCAGGGTAGGTATGTTATCTGTATACTGCATGTGATATTGGTTTTCCATGGAGAGCTTGTATGGTTTCCATTATAACCTAAAACAAGTGGGAACCTGCTGAAAATCTACATGCAGTTGAGTGGTGGCAGTTCGTATGAATACTATTAATAGTCTAGAGGGAACCTTCTTTTAAACTTTAAAGGTTTTGGTTTTAAGTGATTCAAATTGTTTTTATGAATGTTTCTTGGCCATAACTATCCAATAAGATGAAAACTTGAAGATTTGTATCTTTGGAGTTGTGTACCTGACAGGCTGTTTATTGAAGTTCTATATGTTTTTGAGTAGGTTGGCACTATTGATGTTATTGGTTGATTTTAATTCTGGCATGTCTGTTATAGTGATAAGTTTGTGCATGATTGACGGCTGTTGTGAGGAACACATCACAAGAGTAGCTAGCAAATTAATTTTTGGCAGTTCTGCTCTTATGGCTTTCATATGTTTAATTAGCTCATTTGATTAGTCTTATCTAACTATGCAGTTTATAAAGTTAAGAATTTAAAACATAAATACTTGATTGCTTGTATTTGTTGTCTGATTATATTGTGACACAAGGTTCTTTGTAGGTCAAATTAGTTTGCGTGAAATTATATTTTTGTTTGTTGATATATATATTTTTTCTTGTCTGCTTCTGAATAGAAGTTTCCAGCAACATCTTATGGAAGTTCGAGGAGTAATGTGTCTAGAAGCCCTAGATATGAAAGGGATGATCGTTCTAGTGACAGAAGAGATTACAGAGATGATAATAGAAGAGAAAGCACGAGGGATAGGCAAAGATACAGTAATGATGGTGAAGATCAGTATCATGGGAGGGAAGCACGTGGTCGATATGAACGCGATTATAGGGGAGAATATGATAGAAAACGAAGTAGATATGAAGGGGCAAGGAGGACACCTGGTATGTGATTGTTTCTTATTTAGCTTAAGGTTCTCTTTTTATAATTATTTTCTATTTATTCCCAGGTACAGAGAGATGGAAAGGGGAAGTGGTATTCAGGCATTTGATTTAACTCTTTGTTGAAATATTTATCTAGATACTTGAATTGCTGTTTTTCTAGAATTACATTGTGGATTTTGGTCCTAGTTTTCCACTTCCCACTCTTAGAATGGCAAAATGGGGGAAGGAGTTTCCCGAAAGTTTGTGTATTCAATCTCAACATTTTAGAAATATCATTACTTTCACAACGTCTTTGTTAACAATGTAGTCTACATGGCCGACAAATTTCTTTTGTAAAATTGTTAAAAAAAAAGAATTCCTTATATTTTTGCATGCTGAATACTTGAAAATTAGCTTCCATTCTAATGACATTGAAATTTAAAAAAATGTTGCTCATAGTTATTATAATTTTGATGTTTAAAATTTGCAGGTCGATCTGACTGGGATGATGGGAGATGGGAATGGGAAGAAACACCACGCAGGGATAGTCACTCAAATAGCAGTAGGCGCCATCGACCTTCTCCATCACCAATGTTGGTTGGGGCTTCACCTGATGTCCGATTAGTTTCTCCTTGGCTGGGTGGCCACACACCAAATTCCGGTGGTATGTTAAGAATGCGAAACTATGGTTCCTGGCATGAAAAATAAAAGAAAATGAAATATCGCTTGTGAATTTATATTTTGAATGATAAAGCTTATATGGTTGTCCGATTTTAAATGGGCTTAATTTAACCACACTTGAATTTGTATAGGTTCTGGTGCTTCTCCATGGGACCACGTATCTCCTTCTCCAATTCCTATTCGTGCTTCTGGAGCCTCAGTTAAATCTTCTAGTTCTAGATATAGCAGCAGATCCCATCAACATACTTTTTCTACTGAAAATTCTCATTCATACAAGGTAGTAACATTAGTGTTTGGACTTCTGCATTTAGTTGTTAAATCTAAGCTTAACTTATTTTTTTGGAAAGTTCATTTCCTACTAAAGTATGTATATGATCTTGGATCTCCATCCTCGGTTTACTTCATATGCTGCTCTGCTGATCTACTAGGCACACAAGTGTAAAGTTTATAGTTTATTTTCATATTTGCAGGATGGGGAAGCAGATAGAACTAATCCCGATGAAGAACATGATTTCGAGATTACTGAAAATATGCGTCTGGAGATGGAGTACAATTCCGACCGTGCATGGTAGTAAATTTATTGGATTCTCTCGTGACATATATTGTGTGCGTAGGGATGGACTGCTTATTTTAACTATAAGCTTGTTGGATGGAAATGCAATGCTTGGTTGTACTCCTATGGTGTATTCAGCTATATCTGGAAAGGAATGTAGTATGCATGAACATATATCATTTTCCCAGCTTGATTGCAATCAGTTTTCCAAATGTACAGTATTTGTGGACTTCTATCCTTAGCATTTATGAACTGCATAGTTTACTTTTGGCTTTTAAAACTGGGAGCGAATTCTCACTAAAAAACCTTAATACTTAGTATAGATTTTATTGGATCACCTTATAATGGTAAATGAGCCACAGTACATATCACTTGATGGTTTCATATTATTGGAATTATGATAGATCCCTTTTGCAAGTTATATTTTAGCGAACCGATTTTTTGTTATACAGGTATGACAGAGAAGAAGGCAACACAATGTTTGATTCTGACACCTCCTCATTTTTCCTTGGGGATGAGGCATCTTTTCAAAAGAAAGAGGCGGAGGTGAAAAGACTGGTATGTTTGAAGTCTCCAGTTTATCTCTGCAATGTGGTGATACACATATTTGGTGTGTGTGTTTTAAGTGTTATGTAGCACTATTAGTCGTTGAATGCATGGTAACTGTGCACTGTTAGTTGACCTGGTGCCAAATGTTGAATACAAATGTTGTATTCCACTTAGATTCAGAAGTGTGGATATGAATTATTTGTTTATATAATGTCATTTGCTTGTGATTATTTCAGTTATTAGGATGTTAACTGTTAAGTTTAAAAATACTATCCAGTTTTTGCCTATTACTTTTTGTATGTAAACAATTTAAATTTGATTTGAGAAGGTAGAACTTGAAAACTGACCTCTGCAACGGTGAACTTATTTTCGTTATATTTTAAGCATTACGAAATGTATGTGACAGATGGGCTTTATAGTTTTTTTTCTTCTTCCTATTATTTATCAATTTGCAATTATCTGGCTATTTTTGGATACGTTTTGTGCTGTGAAATTTAAATTATCATTTTACAAACAGAACTAAAAATTCATTTACACTCAAGTTATTCAAATATACTCATTTGGTTCCTGAGACATATTTTGTGTAGCCGGTATTAGTTCTGTGAATGAAAATAATGTGCGTTGATATTGATGAAGTGGTGACTAAGTCCCACATTGTAAAATATAGTAAAAATAAGGTACATATAATAGTGGAAGAGAAATCCTACTTATAAGGTTGACATTTTAGCAGTGGAATCCCAAACTTTTCTGTGTGGTCCAATATTAAAATTTTACAGATATGATTGTTTCCCTGATAAGAAATGTGGCATTCTTCATACAGGTTCGTAAGGATGGGACCAAGATGTCTCTTTCTCAAAGCAAGAAGCTGTCTCAGTTGACTGCTGATAATGCTCAGTGGGAAGATCGTCAACTTTTGAGATCTGGTGCTGTTAGAGGTACTGAGGTGCAAACTGAGTTTGATGATGAAGACGAGCGTAAGGTTATTCTTCTTGTACATGGTAAGTGTTAAAGTAGCATAAGCTTTCATGACTTATGGATTGAAATGTGGTTTATTTGTTATGCTACAAATTCTATTTACCTTTTCTAAATTTCATCCTCTCTTTATGTCATAGATACAAAGCCTCCTTTCCTTGATGGGAGAGTTGTTTTTACTAAGCAAGCAGAGCCTATAATGCCAATTAAAGACCCAACATCAGATATGGCCATAATTTCACGCAAAGGATCTAACCTAGTCCGGGAAGTTCATGAAAAGCAAAGTTCAAATAAATCACGACAACGTTTTTGGGAGCTTGCAGGCTCAAAACTTGGTGACATTCTTGGTGTTGAAAAAACAGCTGAACAGGTATGATATTCTATGTACAAATACTCTCTCTATCTCAAAATGAGTGTTTTCGTTTCCTTTCTGAGAAGGAGAAGATAGTCAGTGTTGTTCATTTCCTGTTGTATCTCCATGGTCATATGTTCTAATAAACTCAAGGTATAATAACTAACTCATTTTAGGGATACTATGATAATTTAATTGCATGCATAACTAACTTCCTAAAAGGAAATATCACTTTCATTTTGGGACAAACATGTACAAGACACTCATTTTGGGATGGAGGGAGTAGTTATTCCTTACTTTGGTCCATTGGTTGTTTTACTTATTTATTACTGTTATTATTATTTTTTGTTAGGTTGATGCAGATACTGCTGTGGTAGGTGAAGATGGCGAAGTTGATTTCAAGGAGGATGCTAAGTTTGCTCAGCATCTGAAGAAGGATGAAGCTGTGAGTGACTTTGCAAAGACAAAGACCTTAGCACAGCAGCGACAGTATCTACCCATATATTCAGTGAGAGAAGAGCTATTGCAGGTTTGACACCTATCTTTTTATGTTTTTCTGTTTGAAGTGGCTAAGTTGCTGGGCTTGCTGTCTCATTATTCATGTTGTTTCTTCTGGGAATAGCTGTTTCTGAAACTGGATGGTTTGTAGGACTTGATAATTTGATTTTTGGGCTTCTGTAAAACGTCAAAATATTTAACTGGAAACGTTTGATAGAAACTGATTAGCATGTCATCTAATGCTGCAGTTTTGACATTCAAATTTCTCTTAAAGTGTCTAGGATATGATTTTCCGTTTATTGAATTTTCACATTGTTTGAGTTGGTTCTGCTAATCATAACTCAAGTCTTGCTGGACTATGTTGATATATTCACAACTAATTTTGTTTTAAATACACATTGGCAGGTGATTCGCGAAAACCAAGTAGTTATTGTCGTTGGAGAAACTGGTTCTGGAAAAACAACACAGCTGACACAGGTTTGTTGCTTTTTACTAATTATTGTCAAAATGATTTGGTTTTGTTATAAATGAAGTCGGAGTTTTACGTGCCTCATCAACTGGATTTTAACATATGGCTTTTGTTGACAGTATTTGCATGAAGATGGCTACACTATAAATGGTATAGTAGGTTGCACCCAACCAAGGCGTGTGGCAGCCATGAGTGTTGCAAAAAGAGTAAGCGAAGAAATGGAGACTGATCTGGGGGATAAAGTTGGCTATGCCATCCGGTTTGAGGATGTGACTGGGCCAAAGACGGTTATTAAGGTAAGCTGTTCATTTATTAAGATTGTCCTATCAATTACTACCTGTACCGAATTTCTGATACAAAAGATTCCCTGAGTTTTCACCTCGAATAGCTGTACCAATTTGTTAATTTTTTTCGTCTGATGTGGTTAGAAATCCTCGGATCATTATATTAAGCTAAGTCGTTACATTTCTGATTAAACAGTACATGACCGACGGAGTGCTTTTGCGTGAAACCCTGAAAGATTCTGACCTCGACAAATATCGGTACGGAAAGTTTTACCTTATGTATTTTTATCAGTTATGTGAATGGATCTCTTGAATTTATATATGTCAAGACAAACTCGTAAACAATTGAGGTTTTGATGTTTTGCAGTGTGATTGTGATGGATGAAGCACACGAGAGATCCTTAAGTACTGATGTGTTGTTTGGGATATTGAAAAAAGTGGTTGCCCAGCGTCGTGATTTCAAACTGATCGTTACATCTGCTACTCTGAACGCTCAGAAATTTTCAAATTTTTTTGGGAGGTAATTTGTTTGTTTAATTATGTTTTTTTCCTCTGTAATATTTGTATTAAGCTATGCCGTTTGTATACATCTTTTTACACTAAAGTATATAATGATCTTTATTAATTGCAGCGTACCAATTTTCCACATTCCCGGGAGGACATTTCCGGTTAACATCTTGTATAGTAAAACTCCTTGTGAAGATTATGTTGAGGCTGCAGTGAAGCAGGCAATGACAATCCATATCACATCGCCCCCGGGAGACATTCTCATCTTCATGACTGGCCAAGACGAGATTGAAGCAGCCTGTTACGCACTTGCGGAGCGAGTTGAACAGCTCGTCTCGACCACCAAGAAAGCAGTGCCTAGTCTGATGATTCTTCCCATATACTCGCAGCTGCCAGCTGACCTGCAAGCTAAGATTTTTCAGAAAGCTGAAGATGGTGCCCGAAAATGCATTGTTGCTACCAATATTGCCGAGACATCTTTGACTGTAGATGGAATTTTCTATGTCATTGATACTGGCTACGGAAAAATGAAGGTCTACAACCCCAGGATGGGTATGGATGCTCTCCAAGTTTTCCCGGTCAGTCGTGCTGCTGCTGACCAGCGTGCTGGACGTGCTGGTAGAACTGGGCCCGGTAATTGTTACAGGCTTTACACAGAAAGTGCATACCTAAATGAAATGCTCCCGAGTCCCGTCCCCGAGATCCAGCGAACAAACCTTGGTAATGTGGTCTTGTTGCTCAAGTCTCTGAAAATCGACAACTTGCTGGATTTTGACTTCATGGACCCACCGCCACAAGATAACATCCTCAATTCCATGTACCAGCTGTGGGTTTTGGGTGCACTTAACAATGTTGGTGGCTTAACGGAGCTTGGCTGGAAAATGGTTGAGTTCCCGTTGGATCCGCCCCTCGCCAAGATGCTCTTAATGGGCGAAGAGCTTGAATGCTTAAACGAGGTTTTGACAATTGTATCAATGCTTTCAGTGCCATCAGTGTTCTTCCGGCCAAAAGATAGGGCTGAAGAGAGCGATGCAGCTCGGGAAAAATTCTTTGTTCCAGAGTCTGACCATCTAACGCTTCTCAACGTGTATCAGCAATGGAAAGCCAACCAGTATCGAGGAGACTGGTGTAACGATCACTTCCTGCACGTTAAAGGTCTACGAAAGGCTCGAGAGGTACGATCCCAGCTTCTGGACATCCTCAAAACCCTTAAAATCCCGTTAACATCTTGCGGGCCTGATTGGGACATTGTTCGGAAAGCCATTTGCTCTGCATATTTCCACAATGCAGCGAGATTGAAGGGCGTTGGCGAGTACGTAAACTGCAGGAACGGGATGCCATGTCATTTGCACCCGAGCAGTGCACTCTTCGGTTTGGGTTACACTCCGGATTACGTTGTGTATCACGAGCTCATTTTGACAACAAAGGAGTACATGCAGTGTGCAACTTCTGTTGAGCCTCAATGGCTAGCCGAGCTCGGACCCATGTTTTTCTCCGTAAAGGACTCTGATACGTCGATGTTGGAGCACAAGAAGAAACAGAAGGAGGAGAAGACGGCCATGGAGGAGGAGATGGAGAATTTGAGGAAGGTGCAGGCGGAGGAAGAGCGGGAGAGCAAGGTGAGAGAGAAGGAGAAAAGAGCCAAGCAACAGCAACAAGTCTCAATGCCAGGAGCCGGAGCTCAGCGCGGGTCTTCCACATACTTGAGGCCCAAGAAACTCGGTTTGTAAATAAAAATTGTTGTACTATTGTAACTTACATAGAACTTTCATACCACATTGAGGCTCATTCCGGGATACGAGGGGATATTAGTTTAATCGATAACCGGGTGGGAAAAAAGAAAAGAAGAAAATATGAATACAAACTGAAAGAACTGTATCTGAGAATTTTCAAGTGATTATTGTGACATTTCATGTTGGGCCAAATGGTTTAGATGCTTTTATTTAATAACAAAGAAATGTGAAGAATGGTCTACTTATTTGAAGCCATCCCAAAAAATCAATTACTATCTGTTCTTCACTTGATTTATATAACCATTTATTGGATATCAGACTATTTTCGACATGTACAGGATTTTTCCAAGTAATAATGTAAAAGAAAGACCAGTTCAACAAAGCCATCATAAATCACTATCACAAAGAGTTTACTTTGCCTTGAGAATGTTGCTTTAGTGTGCAAGCACTAATGTATTATGAGCGCATCAAATATTTATATATTTGGTAAAATTGTTGTGATTGTAGAGTCTGACGTTAGAAAAAGAACACAATATAACGATAGAAAAAGCGAAAAGTTGATGAAAATATCGCATTGGATGTTCGAACGGGTGTGCCGTCAGGCTGAACAAAAGGAGGACTATGACCAAATACATTCGAACATTTTTGCTTAAATCATAGGTAGACATGAAAGAAGCAACCACACATTATACAAGAATAAAAGTGACTAATATACCAAGAGCAATGAGTTTAAGTCAATCATTGCATATCGTTAGTTGAAAATTAAAAATTTACATATCGTTACGCTTCCATCTATTTATTGGGATAAGTACGACTGCACAAATGGAAATTTATCTAATATATACAGAATAAGGAATTTAAACCAATTAGTTTTTGGCTTAGCTCAAGCCAAACCAATTAGGTGATAACTTCTCATTAAATTTCATCTATACCCACCCAAGTGAATTGGTCGGAGTGGAGCGACCCGTCCGGATCCAAATTTTTTAATGAAATGTCATCACTTTATTAATGGCTTAGCCTAAGCCAAAAATAATTTGGCTTAAATTTCTCAATCCCTGTATATATATGAGAATAAAGAATCTAACCCAAATATTTTATGGCTTAAGCTAAACTA